>PVIA01004341.1:0-140929 GCA_004024845.1 Tonatia bakeri
GTTATATATAATCATACACAATCTAATATATGATATATAATACATGTTATAAACATTATAATATATGTAATAATATGTTATATATCATTAGATATATTATATAATAATATATAACACAGTATATATTATATAAAGTACATATAATATAAATTATAATTTCTTGGCTTAATTAGATATTTTTATAATAAGAAAAATTTCTTTTCATTTTAGGGATAAAATTTAAAAAATAACTTAACTTTTCTCTTAAATGTATTCATCATTCTGATTTGCCTTATTTCCATTGATAGAAACCACCAATTCTCCTCGCACTCACGCTTGAAAACTAAAAGCATGGATCCTAACAGTGCAATCTCTTCTGCTTTAGCTTTCAGACAGTTTAGGAGTCTTAACACCTGGGAGTGACTCTGCCACAGTGATTCTCAGGAGAGGCTGAGGAAGGATCTGTATATAAAACCCTCCATTGTGTGGTGGTGTACAGGGGCACTTTTGCACCTGAGATTCTAAAATATCTGTGAAGTGCTCACCTGTTCCACTTGAGAGCTGTTCTGTACATTGAAGGCTGTAACTGAAGGTGTTTTGTTATCTGTGAATGGTCCACAACAACAAATATTGCAAATTACACCTCTGAATTCCATCCCTTCCTCATTATTCCTACTCAGTTCCTTTCCCTGGATAATTTTAGGAATACTTTCATTGGATTTTCTCCTTTTTTTCCCTGACATCTACCTTTTTTTCCCCTCAACCTTTATCCACCTTATGCACTTCTCTGAGATCGATGTTGCTAAACCATAGTTTGAGATGGGGAAACAGATGATGCATTCAGTTTTTGACATGCTAAGCTTATGACTCCATAGTCCTAAATTTCTTCAACTTGTCATCTTCATAGAACTTTTTTGAAAGAATTTGGATCCTGACAGTCTCCTAGTGAAGTGAACATCATGCAATGTTCTTTCAACAAGAAGATGTGAACTGAAAGTTTATCTTAAACTGACCCTAGTAGGTGCTCTATAAAGAACCAGAAATAAAGTACTGTAAATAAATACATTCTGTAAAAGATAAAAGGGAAACAATTACCATGGAAGCCTTAAGACTGGGTATATTTTTAAAGTATCGAGGAAGAGAAAGACATTAAGAGAACTCGGCTAGAATAAAGAGAAACTGACTTTAAGAGTTAGTCTAAGATGAGGATATGTTGTCAGCTGATAAATCTATAATGTTCTCCCTGAATTCAAAAAGGTTAGTGATACAAACAGAAGAGGATTTTCATTCTTCTCAGCTGTACCAGTATTTCTAATCGTCTTTTCCCTTTGTGCCCTGGAAGGCTGTATCCCTGGAGAAAGGCACATAGTAAGTCAGACTCAGGATGTGTGAGGGGTGTGGTCCTTTTCTGTGGGTGTGAAATGGAAGACAAGCAACTGTGAAAAAGAGATGGAGGGAGAAGCAGTCTCTCTGTCTCTGTCCAAGTTCTCAAGATCTCAAGGTTTTTATGATGAAAAAAAAATAGAAGCAGCTCCTCAAAGTATGGATCCAATACTCACTAAAATAGCCATTGTCCATTGAAGTATGTGCTGTAAAATTCCATGTTCTGGGTCTTCCAGCTGTCTTGGACCCAATTCTCTTTCTGGTTTAGCCTCTCCTGATGGACCCACATCCATTTCCCAGGTGATCTGCTGCCTCCAGGAGGACATCTGAACAGTGTGAAGAAGGAATCCTCTATACTTTTACACCTCCACCTTTTACCTAGGCTTGAGGCAATCTTTTTGTTTTCTATATTTAATTCTACAGTCATCCTTCAAAGGCACTTTTCTCCTCTTTTACAGTAGCAATAGCCTTTTAATTAATTCAGATACCCTGGGGGGAAAAAACAGGATGCTCTGGTATCAAATAACTGTTTCTTCTTTCCCCACAGTACAAACCTCCCTTAGGGCAGGGAAACACATAAATTTCTCGAAGGGCTTAGAATGGGAGAATGAGAGAGATTCACAGCCTAAGAACAACACACAAAATATCATGTAGGCAACTTTCTGTACTTTTGAATTTTTTCAAAGTAAAGATTAAAATAAAATGAATTAGTTTCTGAGTTAACCAAATTAATAAATTAGTAAATTAATTTGCCACAAAGCACCTAGAAAAGTCATATATATAATGGTGTAGTAATCAGCAACTACCTTGTTATGTCCAAATACCAAGATTTTTTTAGCTCAAAATTATTCCTCAAAAAAATTGGTGTTGTCTTATATTTGAGTTCTTATGAAGTCCTTCATACTATAATGCATTATTTTAAATATTTTGAAAATACTGTTAGGAGAAGACATATTGGCTTGAAATAAATTCAAGCAATGTTGTTTTCATGCCTATTTAATAGGTCACCAAATGATATTTACAAATCAAAGAAATTTAATACAAATCTAATATTTACTCCTTGGAGATATATTCCTACAGTACTAAGCCTTAGATATTGAAGTAAACATGCTTTTGAAAGATTATTTTGGAAAGCAATGCAGTATATGGTTTAGATATATAACTCCAGAAGGAAACAAAAACAACCAAATGCTAACATTATACAGATATTTTTGTGGCTTGGCATTTGACTTTCAGGAAAGTCATCAAGGAGGCTGTTGCCTCTCAGACTTTTGGAATCTGAAGGTGATGTTGCGCAGAGTAATCACTTTTAGATACTCAGAAAACTACTCAACACGAAGGCACTAGATACAGGTGAAGAGGTGAATAATTTTATGAACTATGGATGGAAACTTCAATGTTTTTAAAATGGCTATATTATTGGACCAAAATTAATGGAACAAAATTAAGAAATTAAATCTTATAAATAGATGTGCAGTTATTTTGTCTGTTGTCCTAAATTTGCATCTTAGCATGGTCATTTACCAGTTGCATACAACATTTGCCAAGATATTTAACTTCTTGGTGCCTTAATTTTTCCATTTGTAAAATCTGAATAAAACCATTATCTAACTCATGGAGGTGCTGTGAGAAACACATTAATCCATGCAAGGCACTTAAGACTGTGCTCACAATCATAGACCTGTTAACTCATCATTTTGTAGGAATTGGTCAGAATTTAGGCATTTTTACATTATTATAACATTTCTTACCAATCATTCCCATCTCTGCACGTTGTTTGATGAAGTTTTATGCCAACTCCTCCCACCGGCCCTAAGTGCTTTTCTTTTTGTCCTTCAGCTGTCTGTAAATCTATATTTGAGTGTCTCATGACTCTAATCGCATGCCATATATTCTAAGGTTATATAAAACAAATCTTGGACAACTATAATGTAGTCACAAGAAAGTGCCAATACTAGCAGACAAGAGTTTCAGACTTGCTTCTGTTAATTAAAATATTTATTATCTGATAAAGTCATTTAAAATTATTTCACTCATATGTAGAATATAAAACAAAAAAAGTATCAAATGAATAGCAATGTAAAACCATTCTGTTGTAGATGCAGACAACAGAACGGTTGCCAGAGGGTAAGGGGGAGGGGAGGCAAGTTGTGTAAAGGGGGTTATACGTATGGTAAGGAAAGGAAACTCGATTTTGGTGGTGAGCACACATGGAGTATACAGATATAGACTCTTATAATGTTGTATACCTGAAATTTATATAACGTTATTAACTGATATTACCTTAATAAATTAAAAAACTAAATTTAAAAATATCTTGAGTTTTACTATGCAAATGCCCTCTAGCATTGGATACATTGAATATCACCAAAATATATCTGTAGTTAAACAGTTTGGATTATTCCTTGTTGCAGCGAAGGAGAACACACCATAGAGAATCACAGAACATCTCAGCAGGAGGGTTTGAGGACATATTATGGCCTTCAGGTCTGTGTTAGGTGATTCAGGAAAGGCTTAAGAAGTGGTGCTTTTCTCTGGAGGCTCTCAAGAAGCAGGATGCAGGACAGGGAGAGGGAATTCTATGATAGGAGACTTTTAATTTTTATTTTTCAATTGCAGTTTATATTCAGTGTTATTTTGTATTTGATTCAGGTGTACAGCATAGTGGTTAGACAACGATATATTTTACACAGTGATCCCCTATTATTCCAAATATCCACCTGGCACTATACATAGTTATTACAATATTAATGATTATATTTCCTATGCTATACTTTACACCCCCATGGCTATTATATAAACTTCCAATTAATACTTCTTAATCCCTTGGAATTTTTCACCCAGCCCCACAACTCCCTTCTCCTCTGGCAACCATTTGTCTGTTCTCTGTACCTCTGAGTCTCGTTCTAATTTGTTTTGGAGATCTTAATAAAATTTACCTATCCCTGGCTGGTGTAGCTCAGTGGGTTGAGCACAGGCCTGTGAACCAAAGGGTCACAGGTTCCATTCCCAGTAAGGGACATGACTGGGTTGTGGGCCAGGACCCCAGTAAGGGCAACTACACATTGATGTTTCTCTCCCTCTCTCCTTCCCTTCCCCTCTCTCTAAAAATAAACAAAATCTTTTTTTTAAAAAGATACAGTTTAAAAAATCTTACTAGGAGGAGGGAAAACGAGAGTGAGAGTATAACTTGTAAGAAAGTAGCAGTCACTTGTATTAGGATAGAGGGGTATTTGAGCATTTGTGGTTTGCACAGTGTTCATATTCTGTCAGCATTCAGACGTGATTACGGAGTGCTCTTCATCTGTCATGGTCACAGAGTGGCCTTGTCTGAGGCTGTTGTTCTCTCAGATTGTTTTGTGTTCACCTGCAGAATGCCAAGGCCTGGCTGTGAGTGATGAGCAAACTGTGGGATGCCGGAGGTGACTTCTTTTACTCAACTATTTTGTCATCTGTAAATTGGCCATGGTGATATTGATGTTGCAGGATTATAGTAAGGATTAAATTAAATAGGTTTTAAGGTATTTAACATAGTATAAAGATATTAAGTACTCGAGAAAGTTTAGTTTTATTTTTGGTGTTATTTTGGAAATCACCAGGGCACAGCATGATCAACCTCTGTTGTGATACTATCTTTGATTTGCCTTGATTTTCCATTGAAAAGCAAAGAAATAAAACCACCATCAGGCTCAAATGGGAGAACATTCCTCTTCTATGCTGCTCACAACCTTTATTGGGCAGTTGCTCTTGAGAATCATGGTGCAAACAAGGTTTAATTGCTAATTCCCTCTGAATTAATGAGAGGAGGGCATGGGACTTAGGTGTGAAAACATCAGTGAAACTGAATGTTATCACTTAAATAACACATCATAATTACAAATATAGTCAAGCTTTGATTAGGTGTTATGAAGGATGTAAATTTTATTAAAGAAAAACAATAGCAAGCTTAAATTTTAAACAATTGTTTTAATTTCAAAGGAAAGTCCACTTAAAGCCATTTTTGCTTAATGATTTAAGGAAAACATTTGAAGTGTCTAATGGTTATTATTGCCAATTTACTTGTTAATGCATTACTTTTTAATAGGTTGCAATGATGAAATTAATGTGCATCCAACAAGAAATGTTGATATTTTGGAAGAAAATTGGAAGTAACAATGTAAAATAAGGAAATGACATTTTGCAAAGTTCATAGGGTTCAAGGACAGCCCAACAAGTATTTTGTCTTTGAAGCATGAATATTCCAAAATTGCAAATGCCCCATTGCTCCAATTCCATATAACAAAGTAAAATGTGTTTCTCATGAATTCTTCCCTACTGAAATCCATATCATAAAGGCTTGGTTACTGTAAACTTAGTCAATAGTTTCCAAATTATTAATTTGCATTTTAATCATTTAGATTTCCTGGAGTTAAAGCACTAAAATAGTAAAAAGAAGAGCACTCAATTCAACCTGATACAAATAGAATAAGATCCTGTGACGTGTCTGGTATGTTGGTATCTGTGTAGAATATTGTGAGACGCCATGTAAATTGTGCATGTAATGCTGCTAAATACAAATGTACACACTATATACATTATAATGGCATAGCCTGATAAATCACCTCTACAGCAGTAGTCTAAATTTCTTTTTTTTGGTATATTTTCAACCAATTTGTGTTTGAAACAAAAGCTGATAAAAATAAAAATTATATATGTGAAATGTATTTTAACATAAATATATATTTCAAATTTTAATTGCATTTATTAACTACTAGAGCTTTCTTAACATATAATTTGCAAATAGCAACTTATTTAGTGTTAGACTTATTTTCATGTTAGTGTACAAGAACAAAAAACAAAAATGCCTCAAATCCAAATTTTAAACCTAATAAGCATGGAAAGTGTCTTATTTTCTTGCTTATTCATTCATTTTCTTTTTAACAAGTACATGATTTATTTAGTTCTGGTCTCCATTTATGAGGCTGGTTTGGTTGGTTGTTTCTTTCCAATTTCTACCAGGTCTGATTCGGGGTTTATGTATGTGTAGTTGAAATCTATGATAATAAACAGCTGGGCTTTTCCTTCAGATGATTATTTTTGGTGATGCTTTTCAGCAACCTGCTCCAGGGAAAATCAGAATAAATTTGAAAGATGATGATAAAGTCAGAATACCTAGAACTGCATTTTACTGTCAACATTGGAAAGTTAATTTATCCCTTTTTGTATTACAAATGAAAAGTCAAAGTTTAAGAGAGATTAAATGACTTGCTCAAGAGTCACACCTGTTCAGTTACACAGCTTCTACCAAGCAAGCAGTTTGGCCCTCATTTAATAATCAAAGTTCCTTCTCTTCACTGGTACTAATCACCAGTAATTACAATGACCGTATATTAACCCAATATATGTAATATATAGTTAGTACTACTAATTATATATGTAGTACCATATTACATTACTATAATTAATATAGCTATATATTAAAACAACATGTATTATTAAGCTCTTTACATTACTTATTTGATTAGAGCATTTAAAACTGCCCTTGCCCATGTAATTCTTCTCCACAGCCTGTAGAACTTCCTGCAGGTACCCCAAATACATACAGATTTACCCATGTGTTATCTGTTCCCACACCTAGAGCATAAACTCTCTGCAGTAGGGATTTTTCTCTGCTTTATTCAACACTATACTTCCAGGGCCAAAAGTAGGATCCTGGCATATGTTACATTCACTAAATATTTGTTGAGTAAACAGATGTGTAGGGAGGGGGTAACTAGACCCAGGACTCAAAGTAACTTTACCAAGGATGAACTCTTTTCCTAGATGTGAAGGATGACAGAAGCGGGACAGTTAGAGTGATGCCAGATGCAATGGTAGTAACTGAAGACGAAATAGGAGGAAAGGCTGGAGTGAAACAATGTGTTGTACCAAATAAAAATGTGAGTTTTTGGATGAGGTTACTGCATAGTATAAAACTGAAAAACTATGCTAAGGTCAGACAGATTTTAGAGAGATATTCAATATCAGTATCAAGAATTTTGTATTTTAGTTTACAAACAATGTAAATCCATTAAGCCACAGGTGGCAAACACAAGGCCCCGGGGCTGAATCCTGCCCTCCACCTTGTTTTATCCGACCTGGCACCTTGTTTCTGCCCAGCGGCAGCGCTGAGCTCTCGCTTAACTGTTACGGAGTAGTTACATTTATACAGTCCTAAATTTACATTCAGCCCTTTGAAGGCTAAACCGCAAGGCTGATGTAAAAATGAGTTTGACTCCCCTGCAATGATTAAGCAATGTGAAACTGAATAGTGATGCAATTGGAGTATTTTGATAATAAATTAGTGGTCTTTAAAAAAATTACAATAAGCAGTAATAGCCACTGGAGGGTATATTAAAAAGTTGGTCTATTTTTTCTCACCACCATCTGCCTTCTGTTAAAGTCCACAATTTCCAATGCCTCTAAAGATGGACTGTACGGGAAAACTAGATGATAAGTGGGCCTGGCTGGAGGGCTTCCTGTGGAAGAGGCTGAGTGGGGGTTTGCCTCATCTAAAGGCATGGCATTCAGTTTTATATTTTTTAACTTGAAGTCAGACTGTATCAGTGTACTGGTAGGATTCAGTCTGGGGGCTCTAAGCCTGCAATTGTGTTCTCCACAATGAAATCAACTAACCCACGGGCCACCCTTGGGGCTGGGTGCACCTTCAGAGCTACTTATTCTGAAAGTTTGTATAAAGTCAAGTTTCATGAAGTACAGATATAAAGAGGGAAGGTTAGACTTAATCATGTATCTACGTTCACTTTTATCTCATCAGAAAAAATTTCTGGCACTCTAGAATTTAGAATTTATTGTTAAGAAACATAATAACCAACAGACATATTTTTAAAAGGAGGGGCTACATCCAAAGTCCCAAGTGCAGGATAAGGTGACTGGTAGTGATGTGAGGTGAATGGCAGTGATGGAATCAGGTGGGAACAGGTGAGTTCCCATTAAAATGGGTTCTCATCAAGACAATTGAATTTCTCATTTGTTTTTTATGATTTTAGATAAATACCTTATATATTGCTTACTGTTCTAAATTAATAACAACTGAGCAGTACAATATGTATGTCTTTAAATAAAAATCTCCCAAGAGATTTAATTCAGAAAGTAGAAGGGAGATTTAGACTGTATTTACTAAAGAACTGGGTGCTGGAGCAAGAAGGAGGCTGGAAAGCTCTAATAACTCCTAAAAGTCTTTTCCAAAAAACAAAAATTGATATTAACTATAGGTTTCTAATTTTCATGCTATCAATATGAAGCATTCTCAAAGGGTTTTTCTCATCCTTATATTTTAGAAGAATGTCCAAAATATTAAAAATGAGGAAGACTTATTTATCGTTCAAGACTATGTATCCTTTGCACACTTGATCTTATGTAGCAGGTACACAGTAGTAGAAATAGATTGCTCTGTTAACAGAAATGATCGGTCTTGTTCTAGGTCAAATATAATCTATAAATGACAAGAGATTTATTTAGTCATTTTAAATTCTAGGGATTCTTACTATCTCTTCCAAAAGCTCCAAACCGTATTTTTTTTTTTTTTGCATTACATGAAAAGCAATGAAATGTTCTGCAGAAGTTCTGTCTTTTCAGTTGAATAAATTGTTAGTTGCTCCTATTATAGCTCAAAAAGTCTTATTCACATTAACAGGAATGCCTGAAATCATATATTTCATAAGATAAAAGGATGCAAAAGTTTTCTTCTTTCTTCTTTTCTAATAAATCACTATTTAATTTATCCTCTTTAAACTACCACATTCAACAGAGAGTATTGGGTTGGCCAAAAAGTTCATTTATTTTTTTCTATAAGAGGGCTCTAGTAGGACTTAGTTGTCTTGAACTTTATTCAAAACACTTTTGTTAGATTGTATTGTAACAGCTATCACATAAGCATGCATTAAAGAAAATTAAAATTGGTCAATTTTTGTGTAACCATTTTAATATTGAAAATGGAAGAACATAGGCAACATTTTCAGCATAATATGCTTTATTATTTCAAGAAAGGTAAAAACATAACTAAAACACACAAAAAGATTTGTGCAGTATATAGAAAAGGTGCTGTGACTGATCGAACATGTGAAAAAATGGTTTGTGAAGTTTCATGCTGGAGATTTTTTGTCAGTCGATGGTCTATGGTCGGGTAGACCAGTTGAAGTTGATAGCTATCAAATCAAGACATTGATTGAGCACAATCAACATCATACCATTTGGGAGATAGCTGACATACTCAAAATATTCAAATCACTAAAGTTATTGGTGAAAATGAAAAATGTATCGTTCATTTTACTGAAACACTAAATGAAAAAAATAAAAACAAACTTAAACAGTGACAGACCTAGGTAGGCCTAGGAGGAATTGAAAATCACCAGGTGGGAAAACTGTACCGTGGGAAACTGTAGCCTGGGAAAATGCTTGCCTGGAAACTGCCTGGTGACCCTGTCCAGGACAAACAGATGCCCAGCTAAGATTAGGGTCTGGGGTCAGCCTATCTGGTATAACAGGATGCAGCTTTAACTTGAGCCTGACAAGATGTGTTAAGAACAACGGTCAGCAGAAATGGCACCCAGCAACCAGCTCTAGCCAGTCAGATTCTGACACCCCAACCAATTACCCTTTGTGAGTCTTTGTGCTTAAAAACCCTGCCCTAAGAACAACGGAGTGAGTCTTAACCTCCCTAGGTCGGCTCCACTTTCTGATTCCCGCTAATAAACCCTGCTCCTCAGCTCTGTGTCCATCTGGTTTCTTGAGCGACTCCAACCTAACAAATGGACTTTTTGATCAACCCAATAGAACTCTGTTCCCATGAGTGGTCAGCTTAAATAATTCACACACCTGTTCTTAAAGTTGTATGAGGAAATTGACTTGGTGAATGCATGAAATCACAACTACCTGACACATTTGATGTTCTAAAAATGGAGCTTCTCTTTAAATACTTCAGTTTATTTGCTGTTTTGGCAGCCTTACTATTCTTAGCAGACATCTTAATGATGAGATAGGAGGTGACACAATGGAAATGACAAAAAAAATATTTAATACAATGAAAAAAATAAGAGTTGCAGCAAGGTGAGATTGAACATAAAATGATATTTTAAGACATAATTTTTAAAACCACAGAAACAAAATGGTAGGGTAATTTTCTGTATTCTTGTCTACTTTAGAATTAATATATGTGAGATTGTCAAGCCTCCCCATACTCTTGCTGACAAGCTCAATTGAAACTTCTAACCTCGTACATAATAATTGATACAGGTGACCTATAAACTGTGTGTGATCTGTTTTGATGGTATACATAATTTTGATTCTATTTTTATATTTGACATTTTAAATGGAATGTTTGGATGAATTTTTAAAGATAAGAAGTTGTCTCAGAGAAACAATAGAGATGTCTATCAGTGTATTGTTTTAAAATAACAAATAAAATTATACTAGATAATGTAGATATAAAGTAAATAAAGGTCCCAAAAAGTCATTGATAGCTCAAGGAAAAGAGAAAATATCACATATAAAAGAAAGGTAGAATAATTAGAGAACATGTCAAATTAAGAATAGGAGGAAAGACAAACCAAAGGCATACGAAAATAATTCTTTAATGATTTTTTTCTCTGGTCTCTAAATCTCAGTTTCTTTGCAGTGTCCTTGATTTTCAAAATTATACTGTAAAAATCATACACTTTTAACGTAGTGAGAAATAGTGACTTAATCAAGATCAGACATGTGGCATGTAACCTAGAATTCCAACAGAAAAGTAGAATTTCCATGGCTTCTGAGACAAAGTGACTTAAAAATACTTTTTTTGTGATGCTGAGCATCCTTGATCTCACCTATAAGTGGAACCTAGTGAACAAAACAAACTAGCAAGCAAAATATAACCAGAGACATTGAAATAAACAAGAAACTGACAGTAACCAGAGGGGTGGGGGCAGGGGGATTATGAGGGTAGAAAGAGGAAGGATTGTCAGAAACATGCATAAGGGACGCATGGACAAAGCCAAAGGGGGCTAGGACCAAGGGGGAGAGGTGGGGAGAAAATGGGGACAACTGTACTTGAACAACAATTTTAAAACTACTGTGTCTAACCTTTGGATATACTACAGTGATTAAATTCTAATAGTTTATGAACTCCGTGGATCTGTAATTTGCAAAATGTTTGGGAAAAATACTTTCAGTGTTTGAAAAATCACCCTTTAAATGGTCTATATTAATAAATTTCAGTAAGTGACCATATATGAGTTTTTTTTTTTCCTTTCTGGCATTAATTTATTGACAAAATAATTAAGATAATTAAAAGTTAGGCATAATCTCACTTTTACTCACAAGTATGCTGATCTTTTTTTCTTCGCTGAAGTATAGTTGTCATTAGGGCTGCATCACAGTTATGTGTTTGTGTGTATGTATGTGTGTGTGATAGATATGTACATATATATACACATGTATGATGAAACCCTATTAACATATTTTAACTCCATTACTATTACTCTTTATATGTTTAGTCTCATTCGATTGTTCTGAATGAAAACTGCTTTCAACTGCTATCCTCTCCCTTTCTGGGAGGGATTAACCCGAAAGAATCTCTTCTGGCCTCTTACTGTATGACAAGCATCAAGATTACTGTTTTTATTTCCCTAGTTGAAGAAACTTGAACTCATTGTTAAAATGATAATAGCAAAAAGAACAAAACTAAACTTCTGTTTAAGTTTTTCATAATCCCTGTGTATTCATTCATTTTCTTGGCCTTCATAATTGAGATAGTCTGAATTTCAAGACATCTCTTAGGTCTGAAATTATTTCTTAATTCTACATTCTTCTCCTAATGTCTTCTCACCATTTTTACTTCTTAAAATTGCAGCACTAAATCTTACTCTTTGATCATCAGTCATCATCTTCCCATATCTCTTTCTGCACAAAATTGCTTACCCTCTGAAATCACTGCCCAAATTCAATTGACTTTTAGAAACTTGAAGCCATTTTTAACAGTGATCAGGAAGCAGAAATCTCCAAGCCTTTCTTATTTTCTCCATATGAATTATTTCTATCCTCCCACATTTCTCTCCCAAGAGCATCAGCTGCTTCTGTAGTTGTTCTGCCATGCAACCAGCAAAAGGAATTTTTCTTTGAGCTTTCTGTTATACAATCTGACCATTTTATCTGCTTGACTCCTTTGCCATGTCATTAATATTTTGTCAGCCTCTCTTTTGATATAGGAGTAAGTCCATCATCAGATATAACTTTCTACATTCTTCTTTGTTGTTTAAACATAAATTCTGTTGTCTAGGAATTATATGTCTTTAATTAGGGATGATATGTCTTTAATGTCCCATTTATCTAACATACTAATAAAGTATCAAATCTGATTGGCTTTATCTTAATTTTTTTGGATAGAAGTCAGAACTTGGAAGGCGATCGAACAAGATGGTTGTACTTCCTGAAACAGTATTCTATTCTTACAAGAGCAAAGATGCTGATGATGAGGAAACAGGCAAAATTTACGATTATTAACTGTATCTGCCTGCATGTGGTAGATCTCCTGATTTGTTATTTGGTTCTTTCTTTTTATTTAATTGTCAGATGCAACAAAGATACATTTAATCATCACCAATGAAAGGACTGGACCTAGGACAGTTGCTGTAAACATGTGAATGTATTTGGGACAGGCATCTGGCCCTGGACCATCTGTACTTGATGAGGAAGATTTGCATGCACACAAATACCTGTACCAATCAATTATAGCAAGTTATATGCAAGGTGCTGTGGGGAAACTGAAAGTTATTAATTTTAGTTGTTTCAATTCCAGAAGTCTTTATTAATAGACTAGCGTTGGGTATAGATCTTAAATCATCTAGAAGGAAGGTGTACGTCAGTTTGAGGGAGTCACTTGTCCTGAAAACCACAGATGATCTTGGTGATCAGAATGACCACCTCTGTAAGGAGACCACCTAGGATACAGCTGCACTAGATAAAATGAAACAAGACAGCATTGTATATAGTCAGTGGTTCTACACATATGTTGCTGCTTTGACAAAATTTATAAAATATTGGTGTTTGCTTGAAGTAATATTATTATTTTGTATTTACTTTTCTGTTATATAATGCTATTTAAATAAAACAATAGGACTACTTAATAGTGTAAATTGATAGTAATTAAATAGCAGAACTAATTAATCATAGCATGATAAAATATATCAATCATTTTATACCATTTCTTTCTGTTCTTACAGAAATTTCATTTAACTTTTTGTTAAACTAGTAGATGTTTAAAATTTGTAGGCTATGTTATCAAATATTCTGAACATCCATAAATGTGAGAATTTTAGAAATGAAAGTGCATTAAAAAGAGCTAATTAGATATTGCTTATACTTAATAAAATCATACTAACTTGTTGCTTTCTGTTTCATAGTACAGTATGGTACTTTACTCTTTGTTTCCTTCTCCAAAAATTTTCTGCATTTCCTGAAGCCCTGAGGACATCCTTCTTTCCTTTTGTGTAGTGGTAAAATTGAGCACAAGTATAAATTTTATTTTGACTTGCAATTCTGCTCTTATCAGAACTGCATGACCCTGATTCCTCGTGTCAATCCTATATGGCAGCATCAAGCTAAATATCCTCTTCATGAAGTCACTGGAGCATGGGGTGCTTAGGATTTCACTTACTATCAAAAGCAGGTTTTAGACTTATTGGAATCAATTTCCAGCTTTCAAAAAATGCCATCCACTTTGGGCCTATAGGCTTGTTTTTATAGTCCAACTGTTTTTCAATTAGGTTTTTGTGTCTATAAATTCATCATACTGGCACATTAGATGTCATCATAAGCAAAACAGCTCTTTCTCAGGGAATGTACTTATAAGGCAAAAGATAATTTGAACTTGTGAAATCAAAGTTGGTTTCCAAATGAGTAACAATTTTAGTAAAGAAACTGAGAAAGGAGAGTTAAATTTGTTTGCTCTTTTCTAGTAACATTTTGTAAAAAACAAATTAAGTAGTCTTTTCTCAACAACGAAAAAATGTGTTTTGGGTTTTTATCCTTTGCTTTTTTTGCTCTTGAGTTTTTGTCACAGCTTGCTCATAGTGCTGAATAACTCAGGCATAGTCGGTTCCCCCTTCCGGGCGCCTTCTGGCCTCTTCAAAGGTCGCCAGTTTTGGAGCAGCCGCATGTGTATTTCTGCTTCATTGTGATCCCTTTCTCCCTTCTCGTCCTCGGTGTGCTTCTAAGTTAGGGAAGGACATTCTTTTATTCCATACTCTGAAAGTGTCATCTTACAGCAGGTCAACATTTTAACATCTTTTCTATGGCTGGCAACACTAATAACCATCCTATCTATGGGTGCTATCTCCTTCCATAACTCTGAATGTACAAATTCTCATTAAGTGCTTTTTGTATGTTTTGAGGCAACTGAAGAGTGACCAAAACTTTTATGATGAAAACTCAGTGTCACGGGGATGCAGATCACACCCCATTTAGCAGTGTTGTATGCAAGTCATATAGAGCATTTGGGTGGTAATTTATTGGAGGTGCAACTGGGGTAGAAACGTAAATTTTATAGTCTAAATGGTATTTATTGAAATTTGTATTTGTGCTTTCTGCCACATATGCAGATAGAGGAATAAAATCTAGTTTGCATTTAGACAGGGTATCAACAACCAAAAATTTTTGTTTGTGTTTCCCAAGCTTTTACTAACATTTTCACAGAAATCATGATAGCACTTTAAAAATTAATTTTTTTAAGATTTTATTTATTTATTTTTAGAGAAGGAAGGGAGGGAGAAAGAGAGAGAGAGAGAAACATCAATGTGTGGTTGCTGGGGGCCGTGGCCTGCAACCCAGGCATGTGCCCTGACTGGGAATCGAACCTGCGATGCTTTGGTTCGCAGTCCTTGCTCAATCCACTGAGCTACGCCAGCCAGGGCTACTTTAAAAATTAATTTTTAGAGCAACATATTTAAGAGCTAGGAATACCATTTTTGACACTTTTATTGCTATGATTGGACACATTATTTGATATATACAGAAAGCAGATTGTTAGTAAGATATGGCAAAATTGGTTTTATGCTGTAAGGGTCAACTCAAGTATTGTCAAAATCCTCCCTTTGTCCATCCATGGAGCATTTTAGTTGCAGCCTCTGAAACTGGTACTGTTTCTGGTGCCATCAATCCTCTGTGTTGAGGTAAGTTTAAAACCTGTAGAAATAAGGCAAAAATACATTTGCAGCCTACCAGAGTGCCTTAAAGGATGTATGTTCTTAGACAATCATTTAGCTGTATAAAAATAATGGCAACAATAATTATTATAATTATTATCATTTAAAATAATTGATCCTATTTCTTTACTTTCACACATTTTTCTTTGTCTTTAGCTTTTTTCTTTCTACAGTAATCTTTATCAGAATTAATTAAATGTACACTATGGTTTTCCCACTGTTTCATGTTTACTAAAAACTGAGTTCTAAAAGAGCAAGAATACATATGCCTAGGGGGTAGGAGTAAGTCAAAGTGTTAAATATGGGGTAAACTAGAGACAGATGAGGTATATTAGCAATGGATTCTGATGTGGTTGATGGCTTTCAAATTCCAGGTACTATTTTTTACCTTCTCCAGTCTCATCCTTAATCTGTATAGAGGTAGAACATAGGGCTAACCTAACTCACATGGCACATTTTGGTACCAGGATGAAGAAAGGACCCTCCTTTAGTGGACTCAGCCTCAGGTGGCTGGTGCTCACCTCGCTCTTGCTGTCTTGGCAGGGCACCCTAGGTGCTCTAAAACTGTAAAAAGTAACTATGAATGCAGCATTCTACACTGCACTGGAAACCCTGCCTGCTCTGCAGGCATCATTCACTTATCCCCTTCCATTCTCAGACCTAAAGTCAATCACATAAGGATTGCTTGCAGTGTCTGTTACTTCTTATATCTGACAAAAGTCATTTGTATGTGACCCTTCAGGGGGAAACAGAAACTCTTCAAGTCTGTATAAATGTTCTGAATGCTCCTTCATTGCCACCTCCACTTTACAAAATGTCGTTTTGGTTAGTTCCATCTGGATGGCATGTTCCACTGTTCTGTGGATCAACTCAGGACATTTTTTCTACCTCAGTTTTGGTTTTTCTTTCATCTTAACACACACCTTCAGCTCTAATAAACTGGCTATATAGATTCATAAGGCAGTTGTTACTACAATTTTGAGGTAGAGTTGTGTGGCCTTTTTAAGTTGAGTATGTAAGATACTTGACTTAATTTTGCTAAGGTAAAACAATAAGTTGGGGTAAGGATGTGGGTGAGTTTATTTCTGGAAATTTCAATGTCAACACTATGAGGTTTCTTTACAGAATAATTAGGAGTTAAGTGAAATTGATTAAACATTTTTATTAGTCTCTCAAGTACGTGATATTATCATTTACCATTTCATTATGCTGCAATGTGTTCTACATAATAAACTTGAAGAGAAACCCCCAAGTGGGTGTTGCTTATATAGATAATGGTACTCTTTTTTAAATGAGACATCTTGTGGGAAAATAATAAAATGTTACACAGAGTTTATCATCAAATGAATATACATTTCTAACACCATGGTTCCACCATGTGGTGTACCATGTGTGCTGAACAAATGAAATTGGTCTTTAAGGATGCAAAGTTTTCACACTCTTGGTCATAAATCTCCTATTTTTTCACAGAGGCCTCTAATTGCGAGTATGTTATCAACAATATATTTACTGTCTGCACAAACCCAGATACCTAGAAACTTACTTTCCAAGTCTCCAGAATTGTCTGTGAAAATTATTAAAGCTCCTCTCCCTCCACATATTTTGCAAAAGAATATGGTGTTCTGTGAACTGAAAAAAAAAGGCCCCATACTCAAAGACCCTGAATGTACATTAAAGGTTTTTGACTTCAGTTAAATTTTAGGTCAATATCATATGAAATGGTTTACAGCAGTCATTTACAGATGCATCTATATTTATTTTTTTCTTTTCTTCCAATTTTATTTTAATAATTGCTCAAGTACAGTTCTCTGTCCATTACTCCTATCCCAGTCCACCCACCCGTCCCTCCCCACCTCCTTCCCATTTCCATGCCGCCTAATTTTTGTCCATGTGTCCTTTATGTTTGTTCCTGTAAACCCTTCCCATTCTCCCCTGAAATTCCCTCCCTTCTCCCCTCTGGTGTCTGTCAGCCTGTTCTGTGTTTCATTGTATTTGGCTATATTTTGCTTGTTTGTTTGTTTGTTTTGTTGTTTACGTTCCTGTTAATGGTGAGATCATATGATATTTGTCTTTCACTGCCTGGCTTATTTCACTTAGCATAATGCTTTTCAGCTCCATCCATGCTGTTGCAAAGAGTAGGAGCTCCTTCTTTCTTTCTGCTGCATAGAACTCCACTGTGTAAATGTACCATAGTTTTTTGATCCATTCATTTACTGATGGGCACCTAGGTTGCTTCCAGCCCTTGGCTACTGTAAATTGTGCTGCTATGAACATTGGGGTGCAAAGGTTCTTTTGGATTGGTGTAATTTTGAGAAAGAAGAGTAAAGTAGGAGAGATCACAATACCTGATACTAAACTGTATTACGAGGCCACTGTAATCAAAACAGTCTGGTACTGGCATAAAAACAAGGACATGGACCAATGGAACAGAGCAGAGATCCCAGAGATAAATCCAAGTCTCTATGGTCAATTAATATTTGACAAAGGGGGCAGCAACATAAAATGGAGTAAAAACAGCCTCTTCAACAAATGGTTTTGGGAGAATGGTTTTGGGAGAACTGGACAGCTACATACCAAAAAATGAAACTTGAGCACCAACTTACACCATACACAAAAATAAATTCAAGGTGGATAAAAGATTTAAATATAAGCCATGACACCATTAAAGTCCTAGAGGAGAGCATCTATGTCTCTCTCGGAGCAGCTGTTCATTTGTGCACTCAGTGAATAGTCACTGAGAAGTCCTGTGCTAACTGGGAACGTGGACCTGTTGGAGGCTTTTGAGCTCAGGCGGTTCAGTCTCTAAAGTGTTTACGATGTCGTCATTTTAAAAGATTTTTTTTTTTCAATTACAGTTTACAGCCAATATTACTCTGTGTTAGTTTCAGGTATACAGCATAATGGGCAGGCAATCATATACTTTACAAAGTGTTCTCCCCGATATTTACAGTGCCCACCTGGCCCCATGCATAGTGATTACAATAATATTGACTATATTTGCTTTGCTGAACTTTACATCCCATGATTATTTTGTTAACTGTCTATCTGTACTTTGGAATCCCATCACCTTTCTCACCAGTTTCACCTTTGAATATCTGACTGTAAATGAGGTGTAGGAAATATACTGAAGATAAGAGGGAGAAAAGTAGACTCCTTGCTTAAAAGGTAATGACATTCATTTAGATGATTGCCCTGCAATAAACTGCTATGCATTGGTGGGTCAGCCTTTACAAACAAAATAATTGATGTTATTGCAGATGTCTGGAGCTTTAGAATGCTGGGGAATGTGAAAAGAACGGAGCTTGCTGAAGCTCTAGCAGAAGTGCCAGTAAAGTGTCTAATTAATTTTTACTAATTGGCAATCACTGAGAGGCAGCAGGGAAATGCCCTGCCTTCATCTCCAAAAGGAACATAGACACACACAACACAACTGGCAAAGCCTTCATTATTAGGAGGATGGCAATTACCCATGAAACCCTACTTGATAACACTTATATCATAGCTGCACATTTAGGAAATTTGCCAAAAAATAAGATTTTTTAAGGCCCATGTGTTTATGAGGCTAGCAAGTCCTGTGAGGGTATAAACAGAGGCAGAAGTTGATATCCATGTTCCACTAATCACATGCTTTGATCATTGGAAACACTCTAATGAAAAAGGAGGGGGAAAGGGAGGGGAAAACATTAATGTTAGAGAAAAATATCGATTGAACCTTAGCTTTGTGGGGTATTGCCCAACCAAGTGAGATACACCAGTCAGGGTGCTCTTCACATGTTTTTCTGCCTGCTACCAAAACGTGCTGTATTGTATGCATGATGTTAATGAGAGCTATGAGTGGATTTGAAACATTTATTCAAAGTGGCATCCATTCCACAAATATTTATTGTTTGGCATGGGAAATCCTAAAATGGCTAGCAAGAAACTCTTTCAGATCTTTGCTTGTTCTTCATTTAACCTCCATGTAGGAAGAGAGAAAAGGAGAAAGAAGAAAGTCTTTCTCACCCAAAGCACTCACTCTTTCCCTGCCAAACCAGTGGTTCTCCTTGCCAAGGTCTTATGGAGATTTCAAAATACTAAAGAATAATTTGAGTTTCAGACATCTAATGTGTTCTTGTGATTGAAAACATGACCATTCCCTAAAGTAATTTTCCAGAAAGTATTTATAAAGCAAGAAAGTCTCAAATGGACACAAAACAAGTTCACTTTATACTGAACATAGAATATGTAGGAAAAAGTAGGTAATTCATTTTTTAGAAGTATTGTAGTATATAGGCATATTGTACACATATTTTCCTACTGTCTTTGAGCTATAATGAATGATGAATTTCTCATTTCTTTTTGGTCCTCTACACTGTGCTGTAGTGGTTTGTGAAAAAGAATGAGATTTTAGAATTTGGAGATTTGCATTTAATGTTGAATTTTCCATTTACTTGCTGTGAGATTGTACATAAAGCATTTAACCTCCAAACTTGAGAAAAGATACAATGTTAATAATAATAATAACACCAGTAGTACTTATTCCTATTATTTTTGTGAGAATCTCACAAGATTTTATATATGCATGTATGTGTGTATATGTCTATATGTATATGTCTATATTCTTTTAAAAGCCCTTATAACTATATAGGATTTTAGCTATTATATTTATGTAAAATATATTCATATTTATAAAAGTGCTGTCTGTTATAAATTCTTACAGTGTTGTCACAAGTGTGAGAGTTTAAAAATTAGGTTCCAAGTTGAGGCTCCAATTCTTTTCTGTGTAATCTCATTCCTATCCAACATAATAATAATTTGTTCAAAGTTCTTTCAACAAAAAAATGACATGGTTTAAAAAATTGTTACAATCCTAAAATAATTTGATCTATTTTGTCTAGTAGTTCCTTTGAAGCCCTATATTTGCATCTGTGGATCAAAAATGGTAAGAAATACTTTGAATAATTGCTGCTTCAGTTGCTTTAATAAACCAGATTTCTATATGTTGAAAATCTGATTGCATGAAGACCAAACATACTTTGCATGTCTTCAAATCCAATATGCAATCAATTTTTAGGGTATGAAAAAAATAATTGAAATATGACAAATCATTAATTTTATTAAATGACTAGATTTCAGAAATATTATGACACGATGCATAAAGTTGTCTTAGAGTCAAAGAAGTTTGAGATGTGAAATGAGATTTGTATGATCTAGGTTAGCTAAAGCATTCGTTATGCTGATTGCACAGTATTCATTCATCCATTCGTTAGTTGATGGGTAATGACTATACTTGAGAAGCACAGTCATGATGCTAGGTGGATAAAAACAGACATGATAATGTGCTATATTGTACAGGGGAGCTCATGCACTATTTAAGAGGTAGACGCTAATTGATCATTTCAGCATAAATGTAAATCTGCAACACTCCAGAACTGTTTAATAGGTGAAGACATTTAGTAGGGGTTACTCTCAGCATAATCAGGGGTGACTTCTCTGGGAGCCTTACATGGCACTGAGGACAGGAGCATGACAAAATTTGGGGAGGAGAAGAAGCAGACTGTGATTTACATTTTAAAGTTACTATTCATAATGGACACTGTAGCTAAGGAAGTGTTTCGGGGCTGATTTTGCTTATATTCTTCTCTTCGCCTAAGTCCCACAGTTAATCTTCCATGTAGGACCATTATCCATTCCATATGATTCATCTTAACCAAAATACACCTCTGTTTCCCAGGACAATTATTCTGGACCACTTCATGAGCTCTTACTAAAAATTTGTTTAACATATTTTATTAATTATTGTGCTTAAAACACTTGTTATTTCTCACATTTTGCAAAATGTGGGTGCCCACTTTACTTTAAAAACTTATTGTTGCTTTTCTGTTTTTTTTTTCCATTCCCTTCCTCTTACTCCAGTGATCTCTGTCCTATATTTAAGTCCTCTGCCACAAAAATAAAAGGATATCATAAAACCTGTTTTGTTGAAAAATAACTTCTTTATTAGGATCCCAGAATGTAGGAGTGAGGGTTCTCTATATAAAAAGAATTAATAGTGTGTGTGTGTGTGTGTGTGTGTGTGTGTGTAGAAAGCTAGCTAGCTAGATACATAGATTATAGATAGATAGATAGACAGATAGATAGACAGACAGACAAATGGAAAGAAGGAGAGAGGTTTATTTTAAGAAATTGGATCATGCACTTATGGGGTCTCGCAAGTCTAAAATCTGCTGGATAGGCGGATAGGCTGGTAGGCTGGAGATCATGCAAGTGTTGATGTTGCGACCTTGAGTTCAAAGGCAATGTGCTGGCAGAATTTGCTCATCCTTGGGGTACTTCAGCCTTTTTCTCTTAAGATATTGACTGATTTGATTTAAAAAAATCCACATTATAAAGCATCATCTGCTGATTCAAAGATTAATATCTTGTAACAAATGCCTTCATAACAATATCTATAATGGTGTTTGACCAACTATCTAGGCACTATAGCCTGCCCAAGCTGACACATAAAATTCACCACACTGAGATCATCAATTTCATGCAGATGGCAGTAATAAAAATAATAGAACATTTTCTGTATGGCCTAAGTCAACATCTTCTACTTCCACTAAAGCTCATGGTGTTTCAATTACTTGGTCAGGTAGGACCTCTCAAAAATCACAATGTCATGGAGCAGAGGGCTCCTTTTAATCTCCTGATCCTCCAAGGCATATATCAATCATCACCTTTTCCAAGAAGTGTTGCTTATGCTGTTAATTAGATCCATCCAGTTCTTTCTTTAACTCCCCCGCACCTGCCCCAATAGCATTTTACACGTTCTTCCCCTTGGATATTCACTCATACTACTTTACTGGAAAGTCTCAGACTGAAGGCAGTGTGTCTTTCTCATGCTTTGTTCTCCTAGAGTGGTATTTTTCACCTAATAGTTGCTTAATAGATGATTTTTAATTGAATTACAAAATCAACTAAAAAGTGAAATTTAGCATACCTGTTCATATGCTTTAAAGAGAAATAACATAGGTGTGCTCTCCCCCTGGGGATCATGCCCACGACTTTCCCTTCTTTCCTTTTCCTCCTCCAGGTGTGTTACTTTTCCCTTTCTCTCTCCTAAGCTCCAAGGGTCCTTCTTTAGCTCCTGTAACTTGTTTCCTGAGCCTACTCAGCCCAGCTGGCTCACTTCTACTACTTCTGTAACTTTCTAAATAAATTTATCTTAAAATTTGAAAAAAATACAAAGAAATAACATAAACAATGGTTAGTTTAGTATGATTGCTTTAATGATAATAACTTATTTTTAATAGAAAAGAAAATATGACTAGTTTTTTAAATTCTGTTACAGTTTGAAAGGACAGTAGGAAAGACTTTTAAACTATTAAATCATTTCAATGATTGTTTTATATCACCGTAACAAAGATTTATTGGCAGTAAACCATTTCAAAATAATCTTTCATTAAGAATTTTAGATATGGCCAATTTTCATTCTTGGAGAGAAGTTTCGTGATATGGAATCCATTCAACTATGCATGGAATGAACACTTTCCTTAAGTAGTTTTCTCTTAGTCTCAATGAAATAGTAATGCAATTATTTTCTAACATGCTAATCAAGCTCTTAGCAATCACCAGTGGTTGTATGTTGTCAGATCAGTTTAAATGTAATTCATAAAAGAGAAAGTCTTCAACCTCAAAGAATTAGATGACACCTAGAACTTCTTTTTATGGTCAAAAGAACTAACATTTTCAGATATGGATCTTCTTCAGTCACATCACAGGGTTTTTCAGTATTAAATGATCAAAGATTTGTCCCCATTTGTTTGTTTTACTCTGGAATGTTTTGAAAGAATGTAGTAGGATTTGTAGATATATTAACCAAAGGACATGAGAATGCTTTCATCAGTTAGATATTGATGTTTAAAATTAGATATTGAATAGCAATCCTAGTTTTAGTAAAAACTTGCAGCTTGAGAGTTTACCTCATTTCATATAATCCTTATTCAAGTTTGAAAATACTTCATTTTGACCCAGAGTAAAAAGTACAGTAGACCTGAGTATAAAAAATTTCACTATTCTATAAAGACCTCAAAGATACATGATAAGCAATTTGGAATTTTACTGAAGAACAAGCTTGAGTCAAAATACTGCAAGGCAGACAAGCTAGAATGATTTAGCTAATGAATGACTTATCAAATGAATGACTTAGCAAATGAATGATTTGACTAATGAGTTAGCTTCACCTCTACAGAGGCAAAATTAGTGTTGTTATTAAAAGAGGGTCTGTGAAGTCAGCATGCCTGGTTTCAACTTCAGCTCCACTACTCACCAGCGATGTGTTCCTGGTCCATCTACTTAATCTCACTGAGCCTCACTGGCCTCCACTGTAAAGTGGGAAAATGCCAGCAGGAATTCTGCTAAAAGAAGTTAGCTTTCAGTGACTCAGTTTAGCTTTGAAGTTTTGCCTCCATGTTGGGAGTAGAATAATTCTCCTTCATTGATTAGTATATTTGGTTCTTTCTGAAAATGAAACCCTTTGAAACATATTTTTTTATGCCCTAAATCAAGCTAGAAATTCTTTAAATGACTCGTGTTCTTGGTCTTCAATCTCATACTTAGTATTGCAAGGTTTTTCATGAAGGTGAAATTAGAGAGTGAGAAAGGGGGGAGAGAAAAAAAGAGGGGAAGGAAGAAATAATTGTGCATGACTAAAGAAATTATCTATTCTTTCTACAATATTGATTGCCTCCAGAATTCGTGAAAAATAATCCATTTTTACTTTAAAATGCTATGAGCAGGTTTCAAAACCATGATTATTACATTTCATGTATCTAAATGTTTTTCCACAGGCTAAAACTGTAGGAACATTAGATTCTCCTTCAGAGTCAGGATATTAATTAATGATGAGTATAATTATAAAGGAAGCATTAGTTAGACCATTTCCATTTTTTAGCATATCTCACCTAAACGTTCATCTAACAATTTAATTCAGTTTAGAAATTAAGTATTTAGCAATTTGAATCACCAGAATCACAATTATGAAAGTAGATGCATATAGAATATATGCCAGTGACAAATATATCTATAAAAATTAGTAGTGTGGAGGAGGGCAAAATTAGAATGGGTCTCCTTTGAGAAATAGATAAAAGTAAAAAATGTTTCAAAATATAGAAATTCATATAATATTGGTATTTATTTAATATGACTATAAAAGTAAAAGAAGACAGATATTATGAAGCATTTTTTTCATAAGACACTAATAGTTATGGTGTTGGGAATTTTGAAATTCCCCAAGTGCAGATCTTGATTATGTAATAGATATATTTAGGACTTTCTGCTGGTAATTTAGGAAGTCAAATGTCTAGGATGTTCTGAAACACTCATTTAGAGGGCCAGGGTGGGAAGGGAGGAAACAGACCAGGAAGTAGAGTGGCTGGTCCTCACCTGAATACTGACTTGAATGTCATCTTTTAGAAAAGGCTAGAACTAACAGTGTAAGTGAATCTTTTCGTACTCACAACTCATTTGAATGACAAGGTGACTTTATGTGGAGAATTCATAATTCATCTGTTTTGCCAGGTGCTTTATATGGTGAAACCCTAAAGAAACTTTTGAAGTGTAACTTTAATGAAAAGTCAGAAATTATTTCATTTTTGGATCTGGAACAATCAAATTTGTTTCTAGCCCTGGCTGGTGTGGCTCAGTAGATTGAGCACTGGCCTGTGAACCAAAAATATGTTGCTGATTCAATTCCCAGCCAGAGCACATACTTAGGTTGTGGGGGCCAGGTCCCTGGTTGGCAACCCATTGATGTTTCTCCCCCTCTTTTTCTCCCTCCTTTCCTCTCTCTCTGAAAATAAATGAATAAAATCTTAAACGATAAAAAAATTGTTTCTAAAGATCCTGTATATTAATCAAATGCATATTTAATAGTTAATATAACTGCATAAGATGGTTATATAACAGTGAGTTTTTTGTGATGCCTGTCACTTATTTGGTAATGGCAAATATTGTTACTTAGAAACTCATATTGCTTTACCTTGCTTGACACATTATATTTGTAAATAATTTTATTTGAAGTATATGCTTTGAATTATTTCCAAATATGTATTTATTGAATTGATAATGAATTAGATTTTGTTGAATTCTCTGAGAAGAATAGGGGACAACTAGAAATAAATGCATTTAGGGACTAAACTTCAGCAAGTATGTTTGATATTTGCATTAAACATAAGACTGTTTGAATTGTGAAAAACATGTGTATGTTGGAGGTGAGAAAATCAGTAAAATACCATGCCCCAAAACTTCACCTGACAAAATTACATGGGTCAGTGTGACTTATCTCAAGCCTACTGCAATAAGGAGGAGAGGCCAGAGCCCAGTGTGAACTCTACTCAGCTGAAACAAAGGGCTGAAATGTTTTATGGGCTAGATCAGAGGAATCATAGGCTATCTGACTTTGCTGATTGTCCTCATGCAGAAGAAAAGTAAGCTTTCCATAACAGGAAGTGCTGCTATTGCCAGAGTTAGATCCCACCCTGCCAACCGCGATCCTGGGAAATGCAGATGCTATCTCCTTTGCTGATTACATTTAAAAGGGTTGGGTCCCAGATCCTTTAGGAAGATATTCCTGGGTTTAGGAGTGGCAAGAGGCTTTTACAAAGATTTACATCTCAAAGGGGCAGAAAGTACTTAAGTTTCTAAAGGATCTAAGGCAAGGGAGGCTTTAGGAGTTTAAAATCAGGAAAAAGCCTATTTGAAGTCTTGTCCCACAGAGGAAACATTAAAGTTGTCTTGGTTCAAGCACCGGAGTCACTCCTGACCCGGCAAAGCTCAGTTCGTGAGCTTCACTAAAGAGGAGAACATGACAGTCTTTCAGTGGGTATTTATGGGCTTTTGAGGTCTTGACTCAGTAATCTGAATCTTCCAGTGCAGGCAGGTATCCGATTTGGCTTGGTCCAAACTCATGATATCCTGGTTTAGGATTAGTGGATCCAAAAGGTAGGGGTCTTGAAGCAGGAATTTATAAATAAACAGTTATTTGATTAGACTGCTGTTTCAGCAGGCAGGTATCTGATTTGGCTTGGTCCAAACTCATGATATCCTGGTTTAGGATTAGTGGATCCAGAAAGGTAGGGGTCTTGAAGCAGGAATTTATAAATAAACAGTTATTTGATTAGACTGCTGTTTCAGAGTACTTTGGGAGAAAGTTCCTCAAGCAAACAAGTGATTTACTGGTTTATGGCCTTTCTTGAGCAAGAATTTCTTGGAGCAAATAATAGAAGTCATGTTGATGTAAAAGTCCCTAATCTTGGTCCTGGTAATTAAATTATGGGATGTTTTGAAGTCAGTTCCCAGTAGTTAACATTCAACTATATAATTTTTTTGAAAATTTAAATAGAAGACAAAAATTGCTTTCATTTCACTTGGACTTGTTTCTTGCTCAGTTTCCCTGGCTACAAATATTAGTGAATCTTTAAGCACCACGTGGAAATACTTATTTAAGGTCACATTAACATGATTTGTATTTTTAAAAGAATTATTGTTCGTTTAAAAGTTCTAGTTACTCTCCTAAGTTTTTTTTTCCACTTAAAAATTAATTGATATCTGAGCTTCTAAATACCTATTGGCTCATTATAGGAACACTTACATTAGTTGACTCAGCTGAGGGTCATTGTGGTTGTCTCAGCTACCAGAGGATTTCTACCAGGTGAATCCGTTTAGGGATTCCAACATAAATCCATTATCATAGCCTGATGAAATGAAATGCAAAACTCCCAATTCCACTTGCTTAAAGCAAGATGTACTTATAAACAGAATGAATAAAATGACCAAAAGTTAGCTGTACTTTAATCACTGTTATGTGAAAGATTAAATGTTTTGAGTGGCTTTATACTCTCTAAATATCAAAGGAATAATTTAGAGTTCTAACTCTTAGAATATTATCACTTTATTTACAATATATTAAAGTTAGATTAATTTAATAATATCACTATATTTCAAAGGCAGTCTTATATACTTTGAAACCAAAATTTAATTTAACTTACATGTTATGCATGTGAAAGAAATATACTGAAATGGTCAGATAGTTGGTGACAGAAACTAGGAATTCTAATCCAGTATATCAGATCTTTATATCATATAGAGTGGAAGTTCAAAATATCTCATTTTATAATCACTCTCTTTGATAAGTGGTTTATATTTCAAAGTCCAGAGCTCAAGATAGGTAATTTGCATCCATAAAATGTCAAATCAGACATAAAGTGGCCTGAAAAGACAGAACTTTCTTTGTAACTCAATGCCACTCCCAATAGTAATCACATTAATCCTAGAAGCTTTCATTTTTGAAATATCTATTTCTTTCACAAACTCAGTGTGTAGACTGAGTACTGATTTGTTTCTCAAAAGACTGTGGTAGTCTTCAGAATCTTCTCTTCTCAATAAGTGTGTCTCCAAAGGCATCCTGTGCCACTGATTTACAGGAAAACAATTGACTGCATTTTTATCCTGGGCGAAGACTGTGAGCATGTGTTTCTCTGTATGTGAATTCCTACATAGTGTTGATTAAACAATTCTCCATAAAGAGCTCTGTGAGGAAATAATTTCTCCCTCAAGCTCCATTACTTCCTTATTTAATTGTGTCCATTTCATTGAATTGAAAGAGACAATAATTTCTCTGAGAATTTCTTTAGCAGCTTCTAAAATAAAATTAGATATTTATTTTCAGTAGTTTATTACTTGCCTCTTCAGGGCATCTTTAAAACATCGAAGAGTAATTCTTATTATTCTATGAATCCTCAACAAACTCATTGTCAAGAACATCAGGCATTTGATCATTTTATAGTGATTAAGACCTTCTGTGTGAAATCAAAATGCTATGTGTGGATGCCCACAGAGGAGTAGATTCCACATGTGAATGAATGATAGTTGAATTTGAATGTAAGTTTCAGTAAGTTGTGGTGTTGTTTGCATCTCAGTTTCAGCTCTTCTAGTCTCCTTTCTCAAAATCTAGTGCCCCTTGCAGTCCTCTAATGAGAATCTGTAGTTCCATTTTTTGGATGGTAACAATTTCAAATGTTGTGCCTACCGACCCATAGCTTTGTCTTTCAACATCTCCAAGTAGGATGGCTAGTTTTATCACCAAGGTTTAGATAATAGTGGCTTAACGCAAATGATGTATTCAAATATTATATATTCAGCTCAGATTTGAAAATAATAAAATGCAGTATGAAGTAAAATATCTTGTGGAGGAAGAGAAACTTAGAAGACGTATTTCATCACTGTTATTTTTAAAAATTGAATAGATTTTTATTTCACATTTAAAAAAAAACAACTTGGGTATATCTGTGAAAGTAAAACCTCAGAGAGTTTGGGACAAATATAGTACATATTTTCTGGTTTAAAAAAAAAAACAAAAAACAATTCCAAAATTTAGCAAGCCATATTATCTTTTATATACTTTTAACTATAATCATACTTTTGTATATTTTATGAAAACTCATCAAATGGATTCATTTTCAATAGCTAATTGTGCATGTTAGTATATGTATTTTAACTCAACATTATGCAAATATAACTAGAAAGTAATTATTTGCTTTCACTATTAGTACTTCCCTTTTCTTTGTTTCTAAAGTGGTTTACTCATATCCCCATTGTTCAACTTACCTATTATTATAATTGTTTATACACGTGATTCATCCCTTACTATTTCATAAAATTAGTTACTTGATAAAAGGTGTTATATATTTATGTTGTGCAGAGATCTAGATGTTCTGCACTTGCAGTTTCAAAACTATTTTATTCTCATATTTTTCTTGTAATATGAATAACTAGTGCCAATATGAGGAAACTTAGACACAAAATTTTAAGTGGATTAACTACTCTTAACCAGTTTGACAGATAGTGAGTTGAGGCTATAAATATTTACAGCAGAACAGCCTCAGCATTTATTTCATTCTGCCATGTATTACAGTTGTGTTACTGTTTCTTTCTTTCTTTTTCGGTACCTGTAAATATCTGTTGAATGGAATCAAACTTTTTGGCATAGTGGCCATAATTTTCCCTCAAGTAGTTACAATACATAAGTTAGGTGTAGACTAAAAACTACTGTAGCTCATGAGAGTGTTTAGCATGTTTCTTCTTTGAATTGTAAAATGAATCAACAATTTGTTTCATTTTGGGGGTAGTGTTTATTGTCCTTTTGGATTTTTTATTGAATTTGTTGGAGTGATATTGGTTAGCAAAATTATATAGGTTTCAGGTATACAATACTACAATACATCATCTATAGATTGTATTGTGTATTCACCATCCCAAATCAAGACTCCTTCTATCACCATTTACCTCCCTTTTACCTGCTTCTACCGCCCCAACCCCCTTTTCTTTTTCTACTCACTATACTGTTGTCTGTGTCTATGAGGTTTTTTTGTTCGCTTAATCCCTTCACCTTTTTCACCCAAACCCCAACAGACAACTGTCAGTCTGTTCTCTGTATCTATGAGTCTGTTTCTATTGTTTGTTAGTTTATTTTTTTCATTATGTTACACATGTAAGTGAAATCATACCATACTTGTCTTTCTCTGACTGGCTTATTTCACTCAGCATAATACTGTCCAGGTCCATCCATGCTGTCACAAAAGGAATGATATCCTTCTTTTTTCTACTCACCTACTGATGGGCACTTAGATTGCTTCCAATCTTGGCTATTGTAAATAACGCTGCAGTGAACATAGGGGTGAAAATATTCTTTCAAATTAGTGTTTTGATTTCTTTGGATATAGTACAAGAAATAGGATTGCTGGATCAAAAGGCAGATCCAGTTTTAATTTTTAGAGGTATCTTTATACTGCTTTCCACAGTGGTTGCAACAATCTGCATTCCCATCAACAGTACATGAGGGCTCTGTTTTCTCCACATCCTTACCAACATTTGTTGTTTGCTGATTTATTGATTATAGCCATTCTGACAACTATGAAGTAATAACTCATTGTGGTTTTACTTTGCATTTCTCTGATGATTAGTGATGATGAGTATCTTTTCATGTGTCTAATGGCCATCTATATGTCCTCTTTGGAGAGTGACCCTTATTCAGACCCTTTGCCCATTTCTTAATTGGGCTGTTGTGTGTGTGTGTGTATGTGTTGAGTTTTATGTTTCATATGAATTGTGAACATTAAGCCCTTATCAGATGTATAGGCAAATATGTTCTCCCATTCAATGGGTTGTCTTTTCATTTTATTGATGGTTTCCTTTGTTGTGAAAAAACTTTTTAGTTTGATATAGCCCCATTTGTTCATTTTTTTTCCTTTTGTTTCCCTTGCCCAAGGTGATATATCAGGAAAAAATACAGCTATAAGAAATGTCCAAAATTGTATTGCCTATTATTTTTTCTAGGATTTTTATGGTTTATATCTTTAATTTATTTTGAATTTATTTTGAACATGGTGCAAAAAGTTGGTCTACTTTCATTTTTTATATGTATCTATTCACTTTTCTCAACATCACCTATTGAATAGAGTATTCTTACCCCATTATATGTTTTTACTTTTTTTATCAAATACTAATTGACCATAAAGGCATGAGTTTATTTCTGGACTCTCTATGCTGTTCCACTGATCCATGGAACAATCCTTGGTACACTGAACCAAAACTTCTTTACCCAGCAAGGCTATCACTTAAAATTGAAAGAGAAATAAAGAGCTTCCTAGACAAGGGAAAAAGCTAAAGGTGTTTGTTACCACCATACCAGTATTATAAAAAATGTTAAATGGCCTGCTTGAAGAAGGAGGAGGAGGGAGAGGACAAGAGGGTAAAAGGATCAGAGGGGGAGGAGAAGAAAAAGAAAAGAGGAACATAGTTAAAAGAATAATATGGCAACAAATACATACCTATCAATATTCACTATAAGTGTTAATAGCTCAAATGCTTCAGTCAAGAAACATAAGGTAGCTGATTGGATAAGAAAATAAGACCCAGCCCTAACTAGTGTGATTCATTTGGTAGAGTATTTTCTGGCAGAGTGAGGGGTAGCTGGTTCAGTTCCCAGTCCGAGCTCATGCCTGGTTTGCAGACAATTTTTCTCTCTTTCTGTCCTTACCTCTCTTCCTCTCTTGCTAAAAATAAATAAATAAAATTTTAAATAAATAATTTTTTTTAGAAAAGAAAGAATATAAGGACCATGTACATACTTTCTACAAGAGACCCACCGCAGCACAAAAGATACACAGAGAATAAAAGTAAAGGGATGGAACAAAGATATTTCATGGAAATAAAAACAATTTTTTTTCATTTGCATTAATCAAGTGTATTTCCATTCTATAAAACAGAGATAAAAAAAGTCATGACTTTTCTTAACCTGTTAGCAACTTTAACAGTTCCAGAATATTGATTACTAAATCATATAAAATATTTCTGATGGTTAGAGTACTCCAGTAATCTTATTTACTTTCATACAGCTAAATTTCCTGCTAAATGCGATAGTGATAAGATAAACTTTGTAATTAGTACTTTACATTGATTAATCATAAAAAAGTATGCCATGAGATTTAGAAGAAAGTAATTTTTATTGTGGTTTTCAGGAGCTTGATTTCACAACAACAGTCAAGAACATCAAGTAGGACTGAATATGCTACTATCCCTTTGTAGGTAGAAAGTAAAAAATGTCATGTATTTTATACAGCAATGAGAGAATATGGGGTAGTAATAGTTCTTTTAGAAAACTGGGAACATTTTTGCCCTTAGTTTTTCAGGAATGAAACTATATCGATGCCAGGTACTACAATTATACAGATTTTAACTTGATATTTATCATTTCCACTTTTAATAGAAATGACACCAGGATTCACCTACTTCCATGTCAGTGTGGAAAGATATGGCCCTCCCTGTAAATTCGATTAGCTAAGAACATACGTTATACTGTATATAAAGGATTTACACATATGTTTGAAGACCATATTGAAGTAATAGATAAAAAAAATTTTAAAATTCCTAAGGAAGATAAAGTGGTCAACAATTTCATGTGAAGTTTTGGTAGGAGAGGGAGGCAAATCTGTAAGCAATTTCTATCCAGAATCAATAGTTAAATGCAATAAAACATGAACATAAGTGAAAGGGAAACTTAGCATAAAGTAAATAGAGCCCTTTGAAAGAAGCAAAAAGCAGATTTACATACCCTCATCCCATCTGCACATTACCCCCAAAACCCCAACATAGAGGAAGACTGAAAAAATACTCTGAAAGAAAAAAAGAAACCTTTACAAGAAGTTCCCCCAAACCTGATGATACATAGAGGTTTCCCAACTCAAAGCTCCTTTCCAGCTTAACCCAATGATTTTTTCTATCTCTTCTCAATCTTTGAGCCATCGTATAAACTGGAGTTGAAGGGACCAGACAACTCAAAATCTTAAAACTTTAAAAGTTGTCCATATGCTCTAGTACACAAAGATAAAGGCACTTGTTGGGCTTCCTGGAAGTAAGAAGTCTTTTGCTCTATTTATTCTAGACCTGGATTCTGAGGTCTTTTGCAACCAAACCCCTAGAGTCCTTTAACTCCTACCACCCTGCTTTTCTCCTTGGCCATTCCTGTCCTTATTTTCTTGTCCATGACATTCATGAACTCACTCCCCAAGTTTCTTCCAATCACCAGCCATGGCCCTGCTTTAGTTGTGGAGTAAGAGCCCATTGCTGGTTTTGGTTGGTGAAACCAGAAGGTCATTATCTGAAGCTGGTTACGTAAGGAATGCATTAGCACAGTAGATGTGCCAGAGCAAGCAGTTAACTGACAGCTCTTCCCTGAGTCACTTTGTTCATCACAGTCTTCTGTGCTGAAGTTTCCCACAGAGCTCAGAGGACCAGGCATATGCCAGATATGCGTAAGAAGAGTTTGAAGTAGAGGGGGGCAGGACATTCACAGGAAAAGTTGGGAAACCTTACATTTAATAAAAGATGCCAAAAAGCAAACAGAAAGACAGCTAAAGAACTCTACCATTTGATTAATAATATATGTTAACATGAAAATATTTAATATAATAAACAAAGATGCCACAGGTCTGTTGGGAACTGCTCTGCCTGGCTTCAGAAGCTGTAATAACTCATGGTAAGGCTGAGTAAAGGACCTTAGGACCATGAGCCACTTAGGAGACAAAGCTTATCTTCCTTGTAGGGGCACCACCTCTGCCCCCTTTCTCTTTACCCTACTTGGCCTCAGGCAGATAACTGGTTAGCCAATAATGGGTAAGATTGACACGGACACCGGCCCACAGTGTCCTTGTCAAATAAAACTAAATAAATTCACACGGACTACCAAGTCCTGTGGAGGAAAAGGGATGGCACGACTTCTCTCTCAAGGGGGAGCATCCGACCCTTGCCTTGAGAAGCTTTTATTGGATTCAATTTGCACAGGAATATAGGGTGTATATGTAAAGGTCATTAATCATTATTAGGCAGTAAGGATCAAACAATAGATAACATACAGAGAACTCTGAGAGCCTATTTTGAGTCAGGGTCAGATAGCTAAAGGGCCATAAAACTTTGGGGAACAAACTTACTTCTTGCTTGGACCCTTATCATTTAATTAAGAGTATTCTAAGCAAAGCAGGTTTCACAGGATTTTACATATTCTTTCTTAGGCCTGATTGCTTTAGGGAACCTGCCCTTTCCAGCACAGGGCTGCACACACCACAGTATTGTTGCATTGTTTCAGGCTTAAGTCAGGCAGGGGAAGTAAGGCAGCCAAGGGATTAGGAGACTTCTTGCAGACAGAATGAGGACTCAGGCTTTGTCAAAGCCAAGGGGCAAGGGTCCATCACCCTTCTTTTGTAGCCCCCAAATCCTTCCCTGGGGGCCCCTGTGATTGTGCCTGTCTTAGGTCGATCCTCCCTTGAGGAATCTTACCCAGTCATTGGCTAACAGATCAAGCATTGGGGGCCAGGCAGGGTAAAGTAGAAGGAGCAGAGGCAGTGCCCCTACCAGGGAGATAAGCTTTGTCTCCTTAATGACTTATGGTCCAAAGGTCACTCAGTTAGCCTTAGCCATGGGGGGTGGGGGCATTACAGTTCCTGAAACCAGACAGGGCAGTTCCTAACATAAGATTCCTCAAAAGAGGGACGACCTAAGATAGGCATGGTCAAGAAGGGGCCCTCAGGGAAGGACTTGGGGGGGCTTTAGAAAAAGGGGGTGATGAATGCTCCCGCCTCGGCTTTGACTTAGCCTGAGTCCTCATTCTGTCTGCAAGAAGTCTCCTAATCTCTTGGCTGCCTTACTTCCCCTGACTGATTTAAGCCTGAAACAATGCCTTAAGCATGTAACAATTCCAGAGGTGGCTGCAGCCCTGTGCTGGAAAGGGCAGGTTCCCTAAGGTGATTAGGCCTAAGGAAGAATGCATAAAATCCTATGAAACCTACTTTGCTAAAACTCTCAATTTAAATGATAAGGGTCCAAGCAGGAATCGAGTTTGTTCCCCAAAGTTGTATGGCCCTTTAACTATCTGACTCTGACTCAGAGTAAGCCCTCAGAGTTCTTTGAATGTTATCTATTGTTTAATCATTTCTGCCTGACAATGATTGATGAGCTTTACATATACACCCTGTATTCCTGTGCAAATTGAACCCAATAAAAGTCTGTCAAGGCAAGGGTTGAGGCACTCTCCTCTTGAGAGGGTGGCCAAGGTGCTCTGAGACTTGCTCTCCCCTTGAGAGAGAAGCTACACTGCCCCTTTTCCTCCACAGGACTCAGTAGTCCATGTGAATTTGTCTTGTCTCATCCATAACACTGTGGACCCCAGAAGCCGGGATCCACCCCACATGTCCTTTTTTTTTTATTTAAAAATATCTAAACTGAAAACTTCTGTGATCTTATTGAAGTTCCAAACACTATTTATTTATTTATTCACTAAAACCACAATGAGATACCAGTTCACATCAGTGATAATGGCCATCATAAACAAATCAACAAACAACAAGTGTTGGAGAGGTTGTGGAGAAAAAGGAACCCCAGTACACTGGCGCTGGGAATACAGACTGGTGCAGCCACTGTGGAATACAGTGTGGAATTTCCTCAGAAAACTAGAAATAGAACTACCTTTGGGCTACCTAGCAATTCCACTGCTGGGATTATACCCTAAGAACCCTGATACACCAATTCAAAAGAACCTATGTACCCCAATGTTCATGGCAGCACAATTTACAATAGCCAATGTTGGAAGCGACCCAAATACTTTTTAATGATAGAAGCTGTACATTTTTTTTAAATCATAAGTCTGACTTATTATTTTTATTCTATAAATTAAAGTTTAAAAGTTTAAAGTAAAGGTAGTCCACCAATATGTAAATTTAATTTTAAAAGCCAAAGTGTGACCTATACGGTAATAATACTTGTGAAAAATAAAATGAAAAGCCACCTTCTAATGACTACATAAGAGAGACCAGATAATTCTTGGATTATTTTACTCATCTGAAATTTTATATTACATTTATTTAAACCATGGCCTGATTTCTCAAAACATAAAAATTGCAAATAAGTCTTATAAGAATTCAGAACTCACAGCATGATGCATTATTTTAGTCTCCTATTTTTGTCACTGCAGGATCACTTTGACTCTTCCTCCATCTAACATTTTCATTTAATTTTTTTTTTAAGATTTTATTTATTTATTTTTAGAGAGGGAAGGAGAGAGAGAGAGAGAGACATCAATGTGCGGTTGCTGGGGGACATGGCCTGCAACCTAGGCATGTGCCCTGACTGGGAATCGAACCTGCGCAGTCTGGTTTGCGCTCAATCCACTGAGCTACGCCAGCCAGGGCACATTTTCATTTAAATTTTATTCATTGTCATGTGTAATAGTAATAGCCAAATATCACTTATTGTATATCAGTTACTCTAAAATGTCAGTTTTTATGTGACTTAGTAAATAAAGGTATCTCTTTTACAGATGATACCCAATTATAGGGCTTTAGAAATTTGTTCAGGATAACGTAGCCAAGTAAATTGAAGTGTTGGAAAACTAAACCAACCACCTTACTGGATGTGAATATGGGTTTTCAAGTCAGACGGGTGGGTTGAAGCCTATGAAGACTATCTTACTGTTTGATCTTAATCAGTAGTTCCTTTTCCCAAAATTAATAGCTCATTATTCATAGTCTTATAATGACCAATGAATGAAATATTTCTTTTTATACAGCAATTTTCTATAATTAGATTATGAGCTCTCCAAGGACAAGAAACTGAGCCTTACATACATTATGCCAGCAACAAACATAGTTTCTGGTTTGATGTAAGAGCTTATTAACTATTTTTCCTTTTTTTTTTTTTTTATTCCTTGTTCTTTTATCTCCCACCCCTTGCCTGTGCAAGTATAATCCACGCATCTTCTCTACTGACTGTTCTTTAATCCATGACGGATTTCTGCTCACAACCACCCTGCCTCCATTTCAAACCTCTGTAACACTGCTTTTGTCATGTGAGATAAATGCTGTATTTTCTTTCACATGATATTATGATACCTGCACATCTGTTTTATCTTCAATGCAATTTATGTTTCTCCGTTTATAAAAAGTTGAAGGCAAAAAAAAAACCCTTTCAAATTATTTAATATGTTGGTATCATCTACAGAGTAAAGTTCAAAATTTGACGTACATACTTTTTTTTTTTCCAGCATCATCCTTTCCTCTCACTGTGTTCTGTACCCTTTCCCAGATAGTTACAATTTCCTCAGCAGGTCTGTTGGATGAAGCCTCCATGTCCCTAGGATAGGGAAAAAGCATGGACATTGTAGTCTAACAGACCTACCTTGAAATCTCACACCCATTCCTTCTATCTATGTGTTTTCCTCATTGTAAAATGAAGATGATAATTCCTGCATCTAGAACACTGAAGATTTAATGAAATTATCAACATAACATCAGGCATTATTGTTTCTGGCATGAGTAGATAGTCAGAAACGAGAGTTTCCTTCCTTTCTTTTTAGGATTCCAATTACACATCTCCTTCTATCTGAAGTCATCCCTGAATCTCTATGGAGAATTCTCTCTGCTTTTGTGCTTCTATCCACACATTGGCATATTTATGTCAGGTGTCCCCAAGACCACCCTCAGTTTGATGATTTACTAGCAGGACTCACAGAATTTAGCAAAGCTATTATGGTCATGGTTATAGTTTCTTGCAATGAAAAGGTAAGATTAAAAGCAGCAAACAGACAAGATACATTGGGCATGACCCAGCAGAAACCAGGTGCCAGTTTCCAGGTAACTCCACCAGTGAAGTCCCTTAGAAATCCTTCATCTGGACAGTAAGGATGAAACAGAACCTGTGAAGTCCTGGATACTCACCTAGCCTTGGGTTTCAGGGTTTTATTGGGAGTCAGTCAAAGGCACGTGGATTGAAGTTGCTGACCTTTGCTAGGCAATCTCTAGCCATCTGAATGTAAAACAATTTACACAATGTGACCCAGGGCCTCAGGCACACCTCCCACTCCTCAAAAAACAACAAACCCATGGCACTTATTATTCTTCGCATTGTAAGCATAAACTATCTGGTAACACCACTGATATTTGTGGGACAGAGCCTCGGAGATACCCAAATACTGTAATCAGGCAGGATCTTCAGAGCTGAGAGGTTATGCCTTAGAAACCAATCAAGGGCCAGCGCCAGTCCTGCCAAAACAGGCGTGTTTTGGAACACAAAGCCCTGCTGAATTAACCTTCATCCCACACCATGTTTTATTACAATAATTTCACATGCCTTGACCTATGTTCTCAGTATTTACCATTTTAAACTCAATCATTATGGAGTGGTTGTAAAAGTACATAAATGCATTTCTGAAACTCCTAACATGACCTAGCATTTCTTTACATATATGCAATATTCATTATGTGTTTATAGGTTTATAGTTGATAATAATAACTAAGAAAGAAGTTTATTTTTCTTTTCTTTTTATTTAGGGAACCAGTTAAAATATGAACTTTATATTTGTTCACATTTCAGATTTTGTATTTATATTTCTTTAGATTATCTGAGAGCTTTTCCAAGATTGGTGGTTTGCAATTATAGTTAGAAAGCAAAGAGGCATTGATCTTTCCTTTAACTTGGAGTATACAGAATGGTAAAACGTACACATTTATGGGTAAACAGAAAACTTTCCTCAGAAGGGTTCAACTTCACTCGAAATACTTAAAACGTAAGGGTCAAAGTCAATATTTACAAAGCCAAGGAAAATATTAGTCAGAAAATGTTAACTGACTGCTAAAGGATATCAATGGGACTAATCTTCCTTCTTTTTAATGTATATTTTGTTGATTATGCTATTATAGTTGTACCATTTTTTCTCCCCTTTCTCTCCCTCTTCTCTGTACCCACCTTCCCTCCAGCATTCGCCTCCCTTAGTTCATGCCCATGGGTCATACATGTAAGCTCTTTGGCTTCTCCATTTCTGATCCTATTCTTAAGCTAACCCTGTCTATTTTGTGCCTACCAATTATGCTTCTTATTCCCTGTATCTTTTCCCCCATTCTCCCCACTTCCCCTCCCCACTGCTAACCCTCCATGTGATCTCCATTTCTGTGATTCTGTTCTCTTCTAGTTGTTTGCTTAGTTTTTGCTTTTGTTTTTTTGGAGTTCAGTTGTTGATAGTTGTGAGTTTGCTGTCATTTTACTCTTCATAGTTTTGATCTTCTTTTTCTTAGATAAGTCCTTTTAACATTTCATATAATAAGGGCTTGGTGATGAAGAACTCCTTTAACTTGACCTTATCTGGGTAGCACTTTCTCCACCCTTCCATTCTACATGATACCTTGCTGGACAGAGTAATCTTGGATGTAGGTTGTTGCCTTTCATGTCTTCATATACTTCTTTCCAGCTTGTAAGGTTTCTTTCTTTCTTTTTTTTTTAAATTATTTTATTGTTGTTCAGTTACAGTTGTCTGCATTTATCTTTCAACATTCCACTCCTCACCCCAGCCATCCCCACCTTCTTCCCTTGCTTTCACCAACCCCCTTGATTTTGTCCATGTGTCCTTTATAGTTGTTCCTAAACATCCTTCCCCATTTCCACCATTATCCCTCCCACTTCCCCTCTGGTTACTGTCAGATTATTCTTAATTTCAATGTCTCTGGTTATATTTTGCTTGCTTGTTTGTTTTGTTGATGAGGTTCAAGTTAAAGGTGAGATCATATGGTAAGGTTTCTTTTGAGAAATTAGCCAATAGTCTTATGGGCACTACATTGTAGGTAACTGTTTCCTTTTCTTTTGCTGCTTTTAATATTCTTTTTAACTCAGTCTTTGAGATGATTGGAAAGGGGTGGCATCTGAGGCCAAAGCAAAAGGAGGGTGAAGAAAAGTCCACCCTGCCCTGGCTGGTGTGGCTCAGTGGATTGAGCGCGGGCTGCGAACCAGGCATCGCAGGTTCGATTCCCAGTCAGGACACATGCCTGGGTTGCAGGCCATGTCTCCCAGCGACCGCACATTGATATTTCTCTCTCTCTCTCTCCCTCCCTTCCCTCTCTAAAAATAAATAAATAAAATCTTTAAAAAAAAAAAGAGTCAAAAGACAATGTGTAATGAAAATTTAAAAAAAAAGAAAAGTCCACTCTGCTTCACTCAGTTCAGTAGTATTTCATTGTATTTTGAAAACATCATTAAAAAACTGAGGGTGTGGGGGATAAAATGGAACCAAAAGGAATGGAAAAAATACAATGAAGTTTAAATTTTAAAAAACGTGTTTTCAAAACTTGTGGGATATAATTAGTAAATATTGAAATGGGTAAATAAAAACAGGCAGATAGCACTTTTTAAAAATGTCTCTGAATTAGCCATAGACAAAATGCACATGCAAGAAGAAAAAATATATATATATAATATATATAAAATTCTTGCTACCTCATGGTGGGATGGAGATGTCTAAAGTGTTTTTATGTAGAACACAGGGTTTTGGAAGTTCAATACAGAGATAAAGAAATGTTTCTAAAATTTTCATAATTCTTCAGCTGAACAATGAATCTAATATTCTTTATACCTTTTTAGCTCATAAATGACCTTACATACAAATCTTGAAACAAATCATAGCATGATTTCACCCAATTTTAATTACTTCATGTCAATGATAATTTTCATTAATACAAGGGTATTTAATTAATGTTTATTTTTTCTACTCAATGAGATCATAATTTTCTCAAAAACAATTTTATTAGAATTTTTTAAAAAGCATATACATTATTGCTACTTTTTAACAAAGTTGATAGATATGAACTTCTGGGGCCCAATTCACTGATTTGGACTTTGTTTAACCTTCATGTTTTTGTGGTATGGGCCCTTTTCACAAAAAATATCTTCTGAATTTTGTTATGTAAGTGGTCAGTTAAAATTAAGAGAGCATGCTCTGATTTTATACTCTATATTTTATGAGGTAGCTTTAAGTCCTGCATTAAATATTTAAAGAGGTGTCCTTATGTGTCAGCTGATTCCTTTTAAAAAAATAGGATTGTGTTGAAGGTATCTTCTAACATTCATGATTAAACTATTCTACCATTAGACAAAGGTATTTTTGCATTTAAAGCCTAAATTTTATACACTCTATAAAGAATCTTCAGAAGAAAAATAATTTGTAGAATAATTTTGGCTTGAGGAACATGAGTTGGAACAAAGGCAAAATCACTTTAAGAAAACCTAGGGTGCCTTTTATTATCATTGTACATAGTCTGGTATGTAGAATACCAGGTACAACTGCCACGTCTATAAAGTTCTAGACCTGTAGTATGTGACACCTTGAAAACCATAACATCATATCAAAATTTATCATGAGATTTGCTAGGTTACAAAACAGATCAATGCTTTGCTTCACCAAAGAATGCTGTGTACCTTTTGTAGAAATTAAATTTGATGCCCAGGAACATATGCTATAGAACAAAAAACCTAGAAAAGGAAAGCATATTGGAACAGAGCAAAGCTATTCCCCACACAGAATAATACTCTGAATGTTAGGTGTTAGTTCATAACATTAGAGGTAGGTGCTAAGTCTCCACATTTTTAGATATGGGTTAAATTAGGAAAATAATGGGATGTCATGTAAAGAGTCGATAACCCTGATCACTGCATTCCCCTCTATAGTCGCTCTGGAGGCAAGACTCTGGCTGGCAGGGATGCACAACTGTGCCTCGTGGGGATAAATGTGGAGGTTGTGAGTCCCTGGAGATGTCCGGGCTTTTTAATTTATCATCTTGTCACCTCCCACTCTTGCCTCTTTGGGGTTGAGATGAAAGAAGTGAGATATAAAGGAATATTCATTTCACTTTTTAATTAAACATTTGGTTTGGCTCCAAAATACAAGACTTCAGTTCACAGGCACAGAAAAGATGTCAGAAAAAATGGTAAAAAATTGAAGCCTCAAAAAAATGTTCTTACACACCAGGGACTTTAACTTACTTTCACTTTAGCAGAAAATCTCTGCTTGCAGGGCTAACAAGGTTTTCATATATTGCAGTCTTAGAATGAGACTATTCTTTGAAATCTGTCAGTGAAAATTAATGCAATGTACTATAAAAATGTACAATATTATGTGGTCTCTGATGAAAAATGTTTCTTGTTTTTATATTTAGTGCAATTTATCAATCTCTTGTATTTTCATATTTAGACAGAGAGCAGCTTTACTTATTTCATGTTAACAAAATGTATCTTTTTACATATTTACTTTTACGTTTTACTTTAAAAGCTTTTTATCAATTTACAATTATTGGCTCTATGGTGACGTGAAATGATCTATTTTTAAAATAATTTATGCCTATTTTTCTTTTTTTAATCATTGCTTCTTTATTGCATTTTCTCCATCACCATTTATCCCCCTTCTATCTCCTTCTCCTACAGTCACCACGCTGCTGTCAATGTCCATGAGTCCTATTTCCTTTTGCTCGTCCCTTCACCCCCTAACTACACTCCACAGCTGTCATCCTGCTCTCTGTCTATGAGTCTGTCTCTATTTTACTTGTTAGTATAGATTGTTCATTAGATTCCGCATATGAGTGAAATCATGTGGTGTTTTCCTTTCTCTGATTGGCTCATTTCATTTAGCATAATGTTCTCCAGATCCATCCATGCTGTCACAAAGTGTAAAATTTTCTTCTTTTTGTTATGGCTGAGTAGTATTCCATTGTGCAAATGTCTAATAGTTGTTTTATTCACTCATCTACTAAGGGACAATTTGGCTGCCTCCATGTCTTCGTGATTATAAATAACACTGCAATGAATATAGGGATGCTTATGTTCTTTCAAATTAGTGTTTTGGGTTTCTTTGAATATATTCCCAGAAGTACGATCACTAGATCAAAAGGGAGATTCATTTCTAATTTTCTGAGTTATTTCATACTGCTTTCCACAGTGTCTGCTCCAATCCGCATTCCCACCAACAGTGCAAAAGGATTTCCCTTTCTCTACCTCCTCACCAGCACTTTGTTGATTTATTGATGATGACCATTCTGACCTGTGTGAAATGATATCTCATTGTTCTTTTAATTTGCATTTCTCTGATGATTAGTGACATTAAGCATCTTTTCATATGTCTATTGGCCATCTGTATGTCCTCTTCGGAGAAGTGTCTATTGAAGTCCTTTGCGCATTTTTAGTTGGATTGTTTTATGGTGTTGAGTTTATAAGTTCTTTATAAATTTTGGATATTAATCCTTTATCAGATGTATTGGTAAATATGTTCTCCCATTGATTGGGCTGCTTTCTTATTTTGTTGATGGTTTCCTTTGCTGTGCAAAAAATTTTCAATGTGATATTGTCCCATTTGTTTATTTTTTCTTTTATTTCCCATGCCTGAGGAGTTATATCAGATAAAATATTGCTACAGGCCATGTCCAAGATTTTACTGCCTGTGTTTTCTCCTAGGATTTTAATAGTTTCAGGTCTAACATTTAAGTCTTTAATCCATTTTGAATTTATTTTTGCCTGTGGTATAAGGAGGTGGTCTAGTTTTTTTCTTTCTTTCTTTTTTTTTCACATATCTGTCCAATTTTTCCAACATAATTTATTGAATAAACTATATTTAACCCATTGTATGTGCATGCTTCCTCAGTTGAATATTAAATGACTATACAGTTGTGGGTTTATTTCTGGGCTCTCTCTTCTGTTCCATTGATCTATGTGTCTATGTTTATGCCAGAACTGTGCTGCTTTGATTACTATGGATTTATAGTATAATTTGATATTAGGTAGCATGATTCCTCCAACTTTGTTCTTCTTTCTCAGAATCACTTTTGTTATGTGGGGCCTTTTGTGGTTCCATATAAGTTTTTTAAAAATTTGTTCTAGTTCTGTGAAATATGTCATTGGAATCTTGATAGGAATTGCATTGAGTTTATAGATTGCTTTGGGTAGATGGACGTATTAATGATGTTCATCCTTCCGACCCTGAACATGGCATATACTTTCACTTATTTATCTCTTCTTCAGTTTCTTTCTTCAGTGTCTTATCATTTTCTGAGTATAGGTCTTTTACATCCTTGGTTAGATTATTCCTAGTTTTTTTTTATTCTTTTTGGAGCAATCGTGAATGGGATTATTTTCTTACTTTCTCTTTCTGGTAGTTCATTAGTGGCATATAAAAATGCAGCTTATTTCTGGATATTAATTTTGTATCCTTCTATTTGCTGAATTCACTCATTAGTTCTAGTAGTTCCTTAACAGAGTCTTTAGGGTTCTCTAAGTGCAGTAAGTATTATGTGATCTGCAAATAAAGAGAGTTTTACTTCTTCCTTTTGAATTTGGATGCCTTTTATTTCTTCTTCATGTCTGATTCCTATGGCTAGGACTTCTAGTACTATGTTCAAGAAGAGAGGTAAAAGTGGACATCCCTGTTGTGTTCGATCTATATATCTTCTGTGTTGAAGTGTCTGTTCAGATCTTTGCTCATTTTTTAAATTGTGTTCCTTGTTCCATTGTTAAGCTTTATGAATTCTTTGTATATTTTGGATACCTTTTTCAAACATGTGTTTTGGAAATATTTTCTTCCAGTCTCTTAACAATGTCTTCACAGAACAGAAGTTTTTAATTTTAATACAATATAACTTACCAATTTTTTCCTTCCTGGATCATGCCTTTGTTGTTGTATCTAATCTGCTCTTAAAAATAGTCTATTGATTTAAAAAATGGGCTAATAACAAATATTAAACAACCTTCTCTTTACATTCAAATACCACTTTTGTCATAGACCAAAAATGGAAACTTAGCCCTGGGCTTTCTATTATTTATCTCCATGTAATTGTTTTGCCCATTGGTACACTATTTCAAATTTTTAAATTTAAACCATTTAAGAATGGATAGATGAAAGCAGTTTTCCTTATTAGTGCCCCAAATATGTTGAAGTCCAAGGAAGCTCTTGATCTTAAATGTCTCCCTGTTTAACTTGACTTTGTGCTTGCTTCCTTCCCTTACTGTCCTTTCTGTCAGAACTCATAGGACTAACTTAAATTAATTTTATCCTTGTGGCAAGCATTGCTTGCAGCTGAGCAGTATTGTGCCTCCTATCTAGTCTCATCTTATCATTCTTATGTGTTCTTATTGTCACAAATGGTAAGACTTTTTTATTTTTAAGTCTGAAAAGTATTCTATTTTATTTATATTCCACATTTTTTATTCATTCATCTGTCAATAGACATTCAAGTGGATTTTATGTTTTTGATACTATGAATAGAGCTACAATGAACATGGTAGTTCAGGTATCTCTTTGAGTTCCTGATTTCAATCCCTTTGGTTAAATGTCCAAACGTAGGGTTGCCAGATCATATGATGGTTCTATTTTTAGGGTTTGTTTTTTTTTTTTTGCTGTTTTGAGGAGCCCATCATATCTTTTCCATAATGGTTGCACCATTTTACATCCCCAGCAACAATGCACAAGGGATTTCCTTTTTCTACATCCCCACCAACATTTATCTTTTGCTTTTTGATAATAAAAGCCATTTTAAAAGGTACAAGTGGCAACAGGTATGTGAAAATGTGCTCAACATCGCTAATCATGAGGAAAGTGTTAAAAACTGCAATAAGATATTGTTTCCTTCTATTCACTCTCGTGCTAGTTAAAGACCTAGGTCAAATATTATTTCTGCCAGAAGTTCTCTCCGTTCCCTGCTGTCCAATTAAGTGTTTTTTTTTTTATCTCTTCTGCTATTGTGACTCTAAAATGTTTATTATTCCATGTGTTGAGGACTGGTCACTTATTTACCATAGGATATGCTTTTTCTTTGTTTTCCCAATATTGTGTCTAGCATGAAGTCAGCAATAAGTAGATGTGTTTTGAACCAAAAAGTGAATGAACCCATACATAAATGCAGAGTGTTTTTCCCTGCATTATTTTCTTCTTGCTACTTTGGTTTTTGAGAGCCATAAAAAGATTAGGGTATAGAGTGTGAAAGCTTAGCATAGTGCTGCAGAGTATTTTTCAGTTAAACAATGTGGTCTGAACAACATAAAAAAGAATTAACAACAAAAATAAATAGAAAAAGGTGCCAACAACATCTGTGTATGCATTTGGAAATGTCTCTTAAGAGAAATATAATTTGTAGTTGCAAAAGTGGAAAAATAAATGTGAACAAAGTTGCTAAAAATAAATTTAAAAATACAGCCATAGAAACATGCTTGGAAAGTGTTTATTTGTTGGGCTTTCTTAACACGAACAAATGTTAGAACATTTGTTTAAAGGACTATCTTAGATTTCTGTTTACATCTGTTATTATCTACAATTGGTCATTTAGCCTTAAGCAATAAATTACAGAGTGCTGGAAAACATGTATATGCTTTTATTTTACCTTTGCTTATAAAGATGTAGTTGCAGGATAGCAAATGAAATCTTAAACATTCTTTGAGTATAAACCATAAGATTTTTTTCCTAGTAAGTGTTCAAATTAAAGAATAGAATCCCTCCCTGCTTCTCTCCTGCTTACTACACATTTTTAGACCACAGTACACTGTTTGCAAATTCACTTAACAAATTATCTCATTATTTATGTCAATGAGAATATTATTTCTGAATGTTTGAAAGTCTCAATGTTCTTTTACTGTCTCCCGATTTTGCATGTGGTGTTTCTCACAGATCTAGTGAGGAATATTAGTTTTGCTTGGAGCCATCACTGGTTATTGGGGTGAAATGGCTAAAACATTGCAGGTCTTAGTTTTTTAGCAGTAAAATGAAGACTTTAGATCAAATGCCTTGAATGTACCTCCCAAAACTAATCTTATCTGGATATCTTAAATGTATTTTTTGCCTCATGGAAAGGTTTTATTTTAAATCATATTATAAACTGTTAGGATACAAACTCCTTTAGCATTAAAGCTAAAGTTTATAGCTTTCCATTTATAGTTTAATAAAGTTTCCATTTATAGTTTAATAAAACTATAATGGAAAAATAAAGTGTGAAAACATTCATTCTAGTGATTTGATTATTGATTTTTTCCTACACATCTACTTCCTTCAGATAGTGGTCTTACGCTCTTACATCACTGGTCCATGTGAAACGTTAGCATTTAAACTCTCGGACTACATGAAGACAATAATTTATACAACATTTCAATGGGTCAGGGAATATATCTAAACCTATTTTTATGACATTTATGAGAGAAGATTCACATCTATCTGGTCTTATCTCTTTAATGAGATGATACACCCTTTCCTAGAACTTATTGTGACTTCAAATATCATTTAAAAAAATTGTCAGCATTAGAGGAGACTTCTCACATCACATAGAGTTTCTTAGAGGTAACTACTCCTGAGCATGGAAAAGTTATTTTCATTTTTGCTAAAATAAAATTACTAAGATACCTGAGGAGACTGTAATAAGAAATCAAATCTCACAAGACATTATATACCATCAGTGAAAAACAAATAAACAAACAAAAACTCCTGTTAAATCACAATGGTAGAAAGAATTTCCCCATTTGTACACTAAGTAAGGAAAACCTGATGAAGAGCCAGGAAATATTGTTTAGACCCATAAATATTTTATTAAACTGACTGGGCCAAGAAGAGAGTTTCATTTAGATGTGGTATGATTTATTTAGGTAATTTCTACTGGTCCCGAGCAATGACTTCTTAAGTTGTTAGAAGATTATTCAAATAAGAAATAAATTCTGTAAGGGTGATAATAAGTGTCACAGGCAACATAAATCTGGATAACGTTGTGTTCTCAATGCTCACCATTGCCTTCACATTTGTGTTACACTTTAGTGGAAAAATATCGTTTTTGTTTTTGTTTTCTTTTTATAGTAAACAGGGACTGTGGTGTCAGGTGGGTGAAGGCCTTAACTCCTGACGAATTCCAATTCTAGGCTGCCCTTGCGGCCTCTGGCATGGATTTTTTTTAAAACTGTCTGTTTCAGTGAAGAAGGTCCAAAGAGGTTCCCTAACCCACTCACTATCTTGCCTTTGACAGCCCTGCAGTCAAAAAGGAGCACGGAAGAAATAAGGTGAGACAATCCAGCAGTCATGCTTGTAGGTATTTACCCAAATGAGTTAAAAAATTATGACTACTCAAAAACCTACACATGGATGTTTATAGAAACTTTATTCATAGTTGCCCAAACTTGGAAGCAACCAAAATGTCCTTCAGTGGGTGAGTGGATCAATAGGCATCCAGACAATTGAATATTATTCAGCACTGAAAAGAAATAAACTATAAAGCTATGGAAAGGCATGGAGAAATCTTCAATACATATTGCTAGGTAAAAGAAGTTGGTCTGAAAAGACTGTGATTCCAAGTTTGAGACATTCTGAAAAACACAGAACTATGGAGACAGTAAAAGGATTAGTGGTTGCTAGGAATTAGAAGGGAGGGAGAGATAAGTAGGTAGAGTACAGAGGCTTTTTAGGGTACTGGAACTATTCTGTATGATACTATAATGGTGGACAGATGTCATTATATTAATATTTGTTGAAACCCGATGAATGCACAATACCAAAAATGAACCTTAATATCAAGTACGGACTTTGGATGATTATGATGTGTCAGTAGAGGCTCATCAATAGTAATGAATGTCTCCCTACACTGAGGAATACTGATAATGGTGCACGCTGTGCATGTGTGGGTGTGAATGGTATATGGGAAATCTCTGTCATTCCAACTCAGTTTTGTTGTGAACCTTAGATGGCTCTAAAAATAAATATTTTTAAAAGTAAGACAATAGTTCAATTATAGAATTTTTGAGGTGTCTCATGTTATTTATGATTCTTAATAAACACTAACATTTAAGTTAAATATTTAATATAACTAGGAGACAGTATGTTATATTGCTGAGTAAAAAAAAATAGATTGTTAAAAATACTCTCTTTCACTTTAATTTGACTTAATAAACTTTTTCACTAGCCACACCTAATATATTACTTATAACACATAAGTATCTTTCATTTGAGTACTGACAAAAAGATTTAATTCCTGGCAAACAACAATAACAACATCAGTGGTCACGAGAAAGGGTCTGCGGGGTCAGGAAGATGGTCTGAATGGTAGACAGCCTCCAGGAGGGAACTCAGGAGTGAAACATGAAATCAAGTCCCATCCAGAATTATGCTGTTCAGCTGGTTATAAAGCAGAAATATTTCCAGACTTTCCACATTTTCATTGGAAGTCAGAGTGTAAAAGTCTCCCAACTTAAAAATCATGCCCCAGTGTTAAGTGGAACTTCGCAAGCCAAAACAAACACATCTGTCAGACTGATATGGCCTGTGGGTCACTAGTTTTTTAGCTTCTACAGCAAGAGAAATGAGTTTGATAAAGAGAGTTTTGAGGAGTCCTAGGCTAAGAACAAAGAGCTGAGTCGGGAAACATAGGAGGAGAAAGAAGAGGAGGCAGCAAGGCGATCAATGAAATAAAATGCATTTATGCATGATAGACAGAAAGATAGATATGGGTATGATGTTGGAGGGGAGAGGCCCTGGTGGGGACCCGAGCTGCAAGCCAAGAAGATTTTTGACTTTGCTTAGGAAAGAATTCAAGACAGGAGCCATACAGGTGGTTGAAGTGGAAAAACATTGAGATCAACTTTAACCTTTACAAGGTATATTTTGTGGCCTTATGTTTTCCTTTTATGCTATAAGTAAATAATAAATTGTGGGTGAGCAGCTATTAACCAATCTTTGCAGGAATTTTCTTTGTCTGGAGGCTCTTCATGATCTGCTTGCATCTCCAGTCAGCCAAGGTCTGTGTCAGGAAGCACGCTGCAGGCTGCTGAGTTACCTTTGTTTGAACTCATTTGATTTGTATAGTTTTCATGCCCTTCTCCTCTATAAGGCAAGCAGAAGGAAGAGAGGGGGTGGAGAGAGAGAGAGAGAAAGAGATACATCAGGGAAACCAAGTGGAAGATAAGCAAGCAGGATGGGGTGAAATCCATGTCCAGTTTCTGAAATTAGAATATCCAAGGCAATCTGAAGACCATCCACTGTGTTGGACCAGTAAGTTTACCCTTGACCTTTGACACTGTGATTTTATTTGAGCATTAGGATGCTATTTAAGGAGGGGGAATACAAATATGGGGGAAATTTGGAAGGAGTTGTGTAGAACTTATTTAAGAAATAAGTTGATCAGAAACCAGGGAGATGAAGTCAAGTCAATAAAGAAACTATTTTTCTGGGTAATGGGGTATCTGTTCAAGTGTAAAGCAGAAATCAGAAAATCAGCAAGGAAGATAGTAAATAACAATGCTGGAGGAAAGGAGAAAAGGGGCTAAAATATCTTGAGTATTTATTCAAATATGTTCCTTGTTGTACCTATTTTTAAAATGACACTATACCATGTCATTCTGTAAAGCCCACATAGGTTGCTCTGTATTTCACACACTCAGGGCTTAATAAGTACTACTGGTTCCCTAAGTGCTCAGGATACAATATGTAATTATAAAATTGTAAATTCATCTAATCTACACAATATACCCATCTAATACCCACAATATAATCAATAGGAGGGGAGATCAGGAGAACCTAATTAACTTACAGCCATACCAGACCTACTCCCTAGACCAATGAGTCTACAGTGTTACATAAATCTCACAGAGGGGTCTTAATATCTGGCTTTTCTGCATTATGGCATAAGACAGAGACATTTCCACCTGTCAGAACTAGCAGGACCCAGCCCTCCCTGGTGTTCTGCTACAGAGCTCTGACCCAGCCTGCATCCCTTGCTCGTGGTTCTCTGCTCAGTGGAGCACAGTTGTCTTAACTGACTCCCTTTGGGGTTTTTTTTTTTTCATCTACAGGGTGAATGGTTTCAAAAGGTCCACATCCTTTGTGTAAGAAAAATAATATGAATTCCAGTGTTATTTTCTGTGCTGTGACTCATACCCCATCTAGTACAGCCAGGGATTGAATGAAACATCATTTCCAGGGCACAAAGTATTTAAAATTTCGCTCATTGCTTGAGGTTTTCAGAGCCAATTCAAAGCCTATATTTTCCATTAGTTAAATATTTAGTATTGGCAACATGAATTTGGATTCTTTCATCTTCTTGCAAATTATCTGTTTATAACTATTAGTGATGCCTAATGAGATTGGTAACAAATGGGGTTCTTCTGCAGGTCCTAGTCCCGCTTCATTTCTCAATTTTAAACCAGTTCAGGCCACAGAGTCTGAGCAATTTACCCGTGGCATCTCCAAGACCTGTTATACATAATGGCCTTTCTGTTTTCTATTATTCTATCCCTGCCATAAAAATACTCTGTCTCCTAATCATTCCCACACCCCAGATTTCTCTGGGATGCAGTCTATACTTAATGTTTCCATCAGCCCATCTTACTCCTGTACTTCATCCACTTGAAGTTGGGTTTCCTGAAGCACACTGCAGAAATGGCTCTCTTAAAATCTGTCTTCAGATAAAATCTTTCAAATGCCTACACTCAGTTTTCATTTTGAACCTCCCCCTGGCTTTCTTTTCTCTCGGACACTGGCCAGAGCCACCTTTTCCTCCTGGGTCCTTCCATTCCCCAGGCTCTGCAATAGACTGGTACTTTATTTCCCCACTCCCTCTCTGATTGTTCCTCCCCTGTCTTTCTCATTCACTTTTATCTTCTGGCTACAGTTTCTTCTTAACGATATCATCAATCACTTTACATCTGAGAATTCACTCTCAGGGGTAAATCTGATTTAGAATGTTGCTAACTAGAATATAGCAACTGGGCTTGGAGTCCAGGGGCACAAATGGGAGGAAACATGCCATTTTTTGTCATCTTTTAAGCCCTTTTGCCTTATTTATGTCACTGTGCCATCACTATGTCTCACTCAGACCTCCCCCTGGACAAACGCTTCAAAGGAAATTGTTGGTGCCAAATTGGCCAAGGTACCATAGCGAAAGAGAGGGCAGTCATGGGAGGCAGCCTCCTCTGCCTCCTGACTAGTTGTGAAATTCTAGGCAATGCACCCAACCTCTGTATGCCTCTGTCTACTTGTGTGTGAAATTTGGAATATAATGAGATCTATTGCATACGTGTTGTGATGATAAAATTAGTTACTATATTTAAAGGAAAAAAATAGCATCTGACACGTAGCAAGAGCTATGTGGATGTTGGCTGCTTTTATTTAACACAGCCTTTGCTTGTTAAGCTATCTTCCTAGAACTCACCTCTCTTCTAAGCTGCAGGACCAGATTGATGTCTTGACCTCATGTTCCCCAAGCACCTGATAATAGGTTTAAAATCAAATTTCTCTTTTTCTGTTTCTATAAACCTGCTTGAGCATTACCTTCCTAGACTTTTTCTTTAAACCGTTGATATACCTTACCAGCTTCTTGCCTGAAACCCCTCAGTTGCTTTTAGTTCCTTTATCTCTTTTGCCCTTGGAAATGTTATCTCTTCTTTTCTCATCCATTTTATTCTTTATATTGCATTGTTAGTTATCTAGGTCAGGCTTTCTTACCTAATTTGGACAATAAGGAAATCTCCCAATCAGTTCTTGTTCCAGTTTCACATGCCACCCAACCCATCCTCTGATCCTGCCCGCTGCCACTGTGATGTTCCGAAGGCACAGTTCTGCTCTGTGGGTAGTTAGGCAGCATTCAGAGGACAGTCAGGAAAAGCCCTGCAACTCTTATCACAACGCCTATGTGAACCGTAAGTAGGGCATGATAATATCATTTCCTTGGGACTTTAACATGAAAGTCTATTGTGCCACTTTCAGGCACTTAATTTTCAAAAACAGTTCCAGGGCTGCTTATATACACAAGTATGGGTCCATTATAGAGTGTTAAATGCCCTGTTATCTAAAACAGCTCATTGTATGTTTTCCAAATGATCAAATGAATTTTTAATGCATGTGAAAGTCCATAAAGTACAAATATGTACACATGCATAGACCACCAATCTCTGACATGATTCATCTTAGATACTACCCCTCCCATTCATCCATGTAAATATCATATAAATGTTCAATGTCTCTACTTCCATGGACATGTCAACTCCATGCGGAGGTAGAGTAAAATGATCCAAGATTCCAATGGTCAAAAATGATCTCTTCTACTCTTGTGTCATATGACTAAAATTCCTGATACTGCGATTTCTCTTTAGGTTAAAGTACTAGAAAAAGAATACCAATGTTAAAAACTCACATTTCTTCTTCAATATATCTGCATGATTTTTTTTTTTTTTTTGGTCAGCTTAGTTCCTACTGCTGTCATACAGTGAGTGGATATTGGTTGACAGAGACATGGACTGAGGACAAAGATAGAGCGGGTTGGTTTGGATATGTGTAAGGTGCAGCCAAGACAAATAAGGACTGCAGAACTCAGGGAAGAGCAGGAAGGCTGACTGGTGGTCAGGAGCTGGGGCAATGAATGCTGTATGAGAGAGGAAAGAAGCCAATTCAAGCCCAGGAGAACTGGCAGGAGGAAGCAGAAGGTGAAGGTCAACTTCACCCTGTATTTTAAAGAGCAGCCATCAACTCCCCAGAACCAAGAAATAATAAGAAATCTTTAAAATGCTCCTGGCTGCAACAGGAACAAACCAATGTTTCCTAAGTACTTACAGCCCAGGCAGTGTCAAGTGCAGGGAGCCCGCTATACTTTAACAATGGTTGCACTCCTGATGCTGGAGGCTGTGTGGCTAGAAGGACTTAGTAGCTGTGAGCCTGACACCGAATAGAGGATGTTTTTGGGATTCCATTCATTCTGCAGTTGAAAGAATAACAATATGAAATTGCCTCTTTTTTTAAGTAAAATAACCTATCAGCTGATAGCCATTAAAACATTTTTACATAATGTGAAATAAAATGTTGTTTGGAATCCTATATACCAAATGGTTTGTTTTAACTTGACATTTTCCTAGAATATAGAATATAATAATAAATGAAGTTTATTGGGCATTTATTAAAATATCTGCATGATAAACACATTTATTATAACCTGAGAACTGGGTATGATCTCTCCTTTGCAGGTAAGAAAACAGTTTTAGAATTGCCACACAGCTAGTAAACTGTACTGGTAAGAACAAATGCCTAAGTGAGACTAAGATTATTCCACATTGATCCACAGTTGAGTATCATGAACTAAGGTGGATTTGGGTAAGTTTACTGCTTAGTCAAACATACGTTGATGCTTAGTTTCGAAATAGAAAAATGGAGTGAAAGTTATGGATGGACTCAGGGATCTTTTGGTGAAGAGATGTTGACAGTCAGCTAAGAAGTTGGGGTGGCAGGAGGAGAAAAAGAGATGAGGGGTGGATGTGAAGGTTTTGGTGGTAGCAGTATCAAGTGGATTTGACAACTGATTTCTTCTGTCCTCCAAAAAAGTAGGAAATAGAATGGGTATCATGGATAAGGATCTTTACTGCTGAGAGAAATGGAAAAATTATATAACATCTATATTTCTGCTCTTTTTGCTTCTGCTTCCTGCTTTTCAAATTAAATGTGCTGTGTGCTATAGCAGCTGACTTGTGGTTCTTGTACAAGGCTGCAACCAGGGTTCTTAAAGCAGCAAAAAGCGACTAAGAGGGATGTTTGTATCTGTCCTGAGGATTGAACCCCAGGCATACACTGGTTCCCCCATTCACTGAGTAAAGATGCACTTTTCTCATTCCCACAAGAAGTTGCTTGTGTTAAGAAATTTGCATAGGAGAAAAGGAAGGGTACATTAAAACTACTTGGTGGTCAGTATTTTGTGTCCTTTAGCTTTTAGAATTTCCTGATGCAGGTGTATCTTTCTCTTGCCAGAGAAATACAGATCAAACCTAGAATACAGAAAGCATTTACCCAAATCTTATCTAGGCAGGACTGAACACACAATAATATTTCCATATATTGTACATACATGTATATTGTAGAAACCTATTTCTGATCTCTGGTTTTCAAATCTCTCTTTTTTTTGTTGATTTCTTACTTCAAATAAATCTTAAACTGAAGCCAAAAAATTAAAACAGATAAAAGTCAGAGCTGATGATTTAGTTGTCAATGCAGCAATACAAATAACAATAATTTATTTTATTTATTTTTATTTATTTGAGAGACAGGAATGGAGACAGAGAGAAAGAGAGAGAGAGAAACCATTCATTTGTTATTCCACTTAGTTATACATTAATTGGTTCTTTCTCTAAGAACCTGAAGACATACTGTATTTTTGCTATGTAAAACACGCACCCATGGTTTTGGCCCAAATTTTCAGGGAAAAAATTTTTTTGTTTTAATTTTTAATTCAATTATTTATTTATTTATATTTAGATACTTGTTTTTGTATTTATAAAGGAATTTTAGCATTTATGTTTGAACATATTATGGCACAAGAAATTTTATGTAACAAATGATTACAAAATACAAGAACAGATACAAAGTACAAGAAATTTGCTACAAACAAAACTGATTATCATATTCCCGAATATTATTCTGCATATAGATATTGATATTGCTTTCTAGAGTTACACTTTTAGTACATAATTATAAATAAAAGGATTAAAAACATTTATATAGATATGGAATTAGTATTATCCATGTATAATATGCATCTTTAGTTTTCCCAAAAAAATTTGGGCAAAAAATTGTGTGTTATACATGGCAAAATACGCTGGCTCCCCATTAATAAATAAACTACAGATAACATCTGTATATAATTAGAGCAGAGAGTTTCAAAATTGCGTCCTAAAAAAATGTCTTCCAGGCCAATGGGAATTTATTTTTACCAAATTGAAATATTAGCATATTTTAAAAGTGAAAGTATTAATTAGAAGAAAGATTGGTCAGCCAGGAAACTTAGTAAAATGAGAATCACAGAAAAGGAAAAAATAAAACATTTGACAGTATTATAGTATCCATTAGAACCAGCCAAGACAGAAACCAGTCGGAATTATGAATCTATAGTAATGGCACTAGTAATGAGAATAACAAGAACAACTAACATATTATTATGTCAGATTTGTTAATAGGTACATTACTACATTTATTATTTCATTTAATCCTCCTGATAACCCTATGAAGCAGATTATTATCCCAACTTCACACATGAGAAAACTGAAGCACAGAGAAGTTAAGTAATTTATTCAAGATTACACAGGAATGAAGCCAAAATTTCAAGATAGATGATCCACTGTCTGTGTTCTGCCTAGGCAAGATGAACTTACTAGGGAATATCACCTGGTGCCACAAATATCCCTATCCTTGTAAACAACTCTACTTATTCTATGTTCAAAATGCAATCTTCTGGTTATGATGATCCTTACCATATAGTTTTGCTTGCCCAAGTCATGTTGTCTAATCTTATGGATAGTTTTATTTCTAATAATAAAATATTAAATCAGCATTTTGGATTCAGTCATCAATCTTTCTTAATGCAATCCCTCTAAACCATTCTCTCTTGAGCTGCTGAAATGTGTGATTTGTAGACCTGAAAAGCTGAAAGTAAGCCTGAGCTCTGTTTCAATCCACCCTTATTGCTGCTTTGCATGGGCAGGACAACCCATTGCTTTTTCTACTTGTTTCTGTTTGATCATGCTATGAGACTAGTTCCCGAATATAAGGCCCTTCTGGCTGTAATAGCCTTCAGCTCAATAATCAATACCAATGGTATGTCTAAGTTCCCTGGAAGAGTAAAAGCTGTCTAGAGCTCATGGAAATCAGCTCCTGGACCGGAAAGGAAGCAGGCCTGTAGTGAATCCAGCTGAGAACACAAACTCAGATCAAGTTGTAAAATGAACAGGAAATGCTATCTCTCCCAAGGTCCTGCTGTGGCTAAAGATTGCCATAACAACCCTTTCTTAAGCCATTAGAGCCCCATGCCCACTTAGCTATTTCATCTCTTACAGGTATATACGAATGTTGAACTGCCCTAGCTCCATGGTGGCACCCAGTCCCTAGTCAATCTTACTCCCCCCAATTCTGAATCAGAAGTAGAAACCAGTCCAGATCTCATCTCAACTCCCTTGGATTCCCTTTGAGTCCTTCTTCACCTCCACCTGAAGTCTGAACCTTATAAAAGATAAGATTCTTTCATCCTTGCCCTCATGGGGTGGCATTCCACGGTTCTGGAGTGTCCTCCCTCCTTATATCCAGTTGGTAAATCTGACTTCATCAAACTGCAGGCTCATACCTGGTGGTTTATGGGATTTAATAGTCTCTAGTCCATGGAACCTGTCTAGATCCAATACCTGGCTCCTGTCCTGAGTTTAATTCCTATGGCCTCAACTCACTACTTTGTTTTTTGACTATTTTTGTAATATTTGTGGATATGTTTATTGATTTTTGAGAGAGAGAAAGAGAGAGAGAGAGAACTTCAATCAGTTGCCTCTCATTTGCACCCCAACTGGGGATCAAACCTGCAACATTTTGGTGTATAGGACAACACTCAGCCAACTTAGCTACCTGCCAGAGTTCAACTCACTACTCTCAAAACCAAGCTGTGTTTTCTGATATTGAAGATGTGATTATCTGACTCATCTGCCAGATCACCAGTGTCTGATTAAATTCCCATTTTTTGAGAAAGGCAATGTTGAATACTATGTAGATAAAGGGATTAGTATTCATGCAAGTCTGATTGTAACAGGTGCTATGTAAGATTGGATTCATTACTTAAATCTTAAAGTCTCAGTCTCCTCACTGGTACAATGAGAATAATATCTACCTCATTAGTCATATTATAAGGATTAAGTGATGAAATAGTAGAACTATTTTAAGAACTATTGATTTAGATAATAATGATAAAACATAATAGTTTTAAAAATAGTTTATTTCATTCCATGATACCACTTACTCTTCTGAACCCAAACTACTAAAATTGCCACCTGATTCCAACCATAGTCTCACTCATTCCAGTGTTGGACTTTCTTTCTATAACATGAAAAAATGTTAAACCCTTTAGTGAGAGAAAAGTGATTTAAAAAAGTGATGATTTTTTTTAGTGATATGTTTTAAGAGAAAAAACAAATATTTATATTTCAAGTTATTTGTAATTTTTTAAATGTTAGGTATATTTGAGTACTCTAAGCAAAATAAATAAATGTTTCCAAACTACCCCCAAAGAATCCTCTTAAGAAGATCAGCTCATTTTAAAGAAAAATAAATAACTTATGAATAGGATCAAAGATATAACCAGGAAAAGATTTAACTCTCTTATCATACTTATAACACAAATTCACTCAGTTTACTTCAAGCTAAATCTGAAATAGCTAAGATACTCCACCAGTGTTGACAAAGGATAGAATTTTAGTGCAATAATGTTTAAAAATAGTAATTAGTTAACATTTTTTAGAGTTTCAAAATGTATTTCTAAAGCCTGTGCAACCAGAGGATGTTGATCTAGAAAACCTCTTGGATCCCCTCCCTTGTGATCCTCTGATTATGTATAAACTGCAGTGATCCATATGTTTCCTTAATTTACATTGCGTTAAATTTCTTCCTAGATCTAATCTAATTGTAGAGAAGAAGAATTTCATAGTTATTGATTTCAGACAAATTATGTCTTTTCTGACCATTTCACCTTCTGTTGATTTAATTAATGGTGGAATACATCAATATTGTCAGATATCAAAATGTCTGTTTCTGACAGAAATTATCCCAGGAGCAAGAATCTCATATTTTTTAATGGACTGAGTTTTCTTGGATTTGGTTAAAATGGCAAATTTTACAGAGCTAGATACTTGAAGGGAGCCCTAAGGCACTCTCCTACACAATTTTTAAAGAACATTGACTTGGGGTTAGAGAGGCACCTTTTAGGTAACATCTACCTGAAAATGTGGTGGCTTGGTTACATTGGTTGAAGATAGCAGAGTTGTTTATTTTATTAAAAGCAGTCAAAAGAAATTTATGACTGAAGAACTGTTCTGAGATTTACATAAATTCTGAAGGAGTGTTCCTTGAACAACAAACAATGCAGCAGAAGAATTACAAAACAAGTTTAGTATCATGAGAGAAATTGGATTAAATGCCTAGATTTTAAATTCATTGAAATTGGTTAGTTCACTAAAATCCAATTTAAAGCAAGACTCTGTGATATCTCCCTCACAAATAAGAACAAATTGCAAAAACTATACAGAGTAAACAAATGCTTGAGTTCCTGCTTGGTGTCTGAGTGTTTACCCCTGTTTCACACTATGCTTCAGCAATGGAGCTGCTGGTAGTTCACAGAACATACCATCCCCTTCTTTCAACACATAGTCCGGACATTATCACTAACTTAAAAACAAACAAAAAAATGGTTTCTGTTACTTCTCTAGCACTTGGAACAGTGAGTGTACCTAGTGGGTGCTAAATAAACACCTGTTAATTAAAGTGGTTATGTGACATATTTTTTGACTTCTTATGGTTTGCTTAGTTGTACCACCTATATCAAACATTAACACACTCCAATTAAAGCAACTATATTGATTTAATATTTTGATACATTAACTATTATGTTCCTCTCATCAACCATCACCCTCACATATTCCATAAAACCTTTCCCTCAACTCACGTAGCTAGAATAATCCACTGTTGTCAATGAAAGGTAGAGTTTTAATGCAAAATAATAGGTAGAGAAATTAGTCAAGTTCTCTTAGAGTTTCAAAATATATTTCTAATGCTTCATTTGTAACAAAGGGGTTTTGAGCTAGTAAACCTCTTGTATCTCTTCCTTCCACCATTCTATGATTCTACATAAACTGCAGTGATGAATAAAATCAGATATCCTGAAATATTAAATGGATACATTTGTTTTTAAAAGTTTAGATATTAAAACACACACATATATATATATATAATTAAAGCACATATATTTCCTTTTAAATTGTCAAGTGATCTGTAATTTGTTTTGCAACTTGAATCACAGTTGAAGAATAATATAGTCAAGGGTAAGATGTTTTTTCTTTCTCTTTCCCTTCCTTTCTCCCTTCTCCCCTTCCTAGAATCATTTGAGGCTATTTCCAGGGAAACTCACTCCGTTTGACAACAAAAATCTAGTTTCACTTTGAAGGTAGCTTACTCAGTATAGATTCAGAGGACAAAGAAATATCAAAACCATGAAGTAGGCTATGGAAGTAGAGTAACTGGTTACTCTAGTGAAAGCCAAGTTCCCTAACAAGTTTGAGAGTTTGATAGATTAATGCACATGGAGAATGGGATAATTAGAGGAAACAATACAGGAGGGAAATAATGTGGAAAGAAAGCGGGGCAACATTGTATTTGGGAGGGGAGGACTTATCCAGGCATGCAAGTTGTCTTTCCTTCTAAAATCACATTCCAAGGACTGGTGACATTTTCATTAGATATTTGGGAAATAGTGTCATTCTTTACTGTGAAGATCCAGCTAACTTGGCAATACCAGCAACAGGAGAATTAGAATAAGGCGAAGAACTGGGTACTGGGGAAAACTAGCTGTAAAGGGGAAGACCAAAGGAGGCTGGTTTGTTAGTGCTAGTCCTATTGATGCTGAAGGTTCTCACTATCTTTCTTCTAAGAAATTGCTAAGTATTTTTCTTTTGATGTTATAACTGTCTTGTCAGGAACATGGCCATGAGATTATGCTAAGTGCTCTGAGTGAGAATCACAGAATATGATGAAAATATGCTCTCTGTCTTCAGGCTCTTGATACTAAATTTACATGCAAAGCTATGTTGGAATAAGGACATGGGTCACCCAGCACTGTGGTTGCTAAGCATTAAATATGCTTAATATGATTTCAAATATTTTTGAATTTTTTGAAAAGACACTTTTGTTTTATGCATTTTGTGAACTCTACATCAACTCATTAATAATGAATGACATCTCTGAATTTAAATATAAATACTAAAACATAACAATATGATTTAAAAATGAATGACCATGTCATGTATAAGGTCATGTTGTTGGTATATATTATTGAGTCTTTCTTAAAACAAACAAAGAAACATAGGCACAACATTAAAAAAATAGTACTGAGAACAGAGATTCTTACCTTGTTCTCAATCTTAAGGGGGAAAACACTCAATTCACAGTTAATTATGATGTTAGTTTTTAGCAGATGCTCATTATCAGAGACTAGAAGTTCCCTTTTATTCTTTGTTTGCTGACAGTTTTTATCATGAATGGGTGCTGAATTTTGTCAAATGCTTTTTCTGCATTGATTGAACTGATCACAAATATATCTCCTGTTATGCTAATAAACTAAGTATCAGGGGTTTATTTGCAAATATTACACCAGTCACATTAAGATGATACTCATTTGGTTATGATGTATTACTCTTCTTATAAATTAGTTAATTCTACCTTTTTAAAAAATTTCTAGATTTGAGGAGATGGGTTGTTTGCTTTTTTTTTTTCTGTGAAGCAAATTTTCTGTTTGAATAATATTCTGAGCTAACTCTAGCTGACATAATTGTAATTGCAAAAATTATTTCTGACAGCATGTTTAAGCAGTTATTTAGAAATATATTAAGACTATAAATTCAAGAACAAATAATAAGTACATAAAGTTCATTAGCCAAAATTGTTTTGTTTACTGTTATCATTGATGATTTTTTTCTCTCTAAGATAAAGTTTTGATCTAGTTTAATTTTAGGAAGATGGTTCACCTAACAAGGTGGACCCGTGAAACAGTTTTGGGTTTATGTGACAAAAAAATCCATTGACTCTGATGTGTTGGGTCAAAGTCTACAGCACTAACCTCTAGTAGGGTTCTCAGTGAGGAAATCGCTTTAGGTCAGTTAGGGAGGCTGCAGTGGGTGTTCCTGGGAACCATAGTATCCTGTGCTTTCCATAATCAAAGCTTTCAGAAAAGAAGTGTCCATTCTCTTATCAGATTGTTACTCCGTTTATACAAGCGCGCGCTCTCTCTCTCTCCCCCTCTCTCCTTCTCTTCCTCTCTTCTCCTGCTTCCTACCCTCTCTCCCTCCCTCTCCCTGCCATCTTCATCCATCCTCCAGTTTTGTTCTCATTCTTTCTCAGTCTCTGCAGTTACGTTATGGAGATGTGAATATTGATCAAAGGCTCTCATAGTGCACACATCAGCTCGTTGCCCATTTCAATTCATTCCTTTTCATCTTCAACAACACTATATGATCAGCTTATTTGAATAGAGTATAAGCTCAAGCACTTTTGCAGTTTTCTTCAGGTAGACAATGGCTGGGCTAGTAGCTGTGTTGAAACTGCTGAATTTGTCAGCAAGTCAACACAAAATGTAATCATTTTGTGAATGGAAAATAAACCTTTGTGTTCCTATATAATCATGCAGAAGACATTTAAGAAACTAATATATTTGTCATTTAGAAATGTGGGTAAAGCTGTACACGCTTTTATTAATTTAATGAAGGAAGACACATAAAATGGGTCTGCTTAACATTATCATTTTGAGCTAACTTTACTTCTGATTTTTTTTCTAATAAGATCTAAGGTGCTGTTGTTTTTAATATTTTCTCAGTTCTGCTACAGCTGGGAATGATTTTCAGAAACCCACAGAGCAGCTGGATAATATCTCAAGGCCAGGATTAGGGTGCTTATTTTGTTGTTCTCAAGCGACTAGAATCTTTGATACTTTGGTCTTTTTGTCTTTATATTTCTTATAGAGGTCAAATTATAAATGGTAATGAGTTGCCGGAGTTACCCCACAAATCCTTCTAATCCCATAATGGAACTGAAGCAAAGACCTTATGAAAGAAAACATCTTTTAAACATACTCAGTGTCTCCAGAAATCTATGGTTGCTTGGCGACTGTCACCATTTTGAGGACAGCATGGAGATAAGTTTGATGGCACTGAAGAAAGGGTATGACTGTTCGGTATGCCTCTCTCTCTGTTTGTACATCCCATTCTCCTATGAAGATTGATGAAGCTACATGTACTGAGCACTCTATATTTTGGGCCCTCTGCTATCATATTAAAATCCTGCAATCATTCTTTGAGATGTAATGTTCCCTGTATTTACTCTTCAAATTACTTCAAATGGGATAATCTGACACTAAAACAAGACCTGCTATTTAAAAAATGAAATCCATAGTTATGGAATTCTAAAATTGGTCAATTTACTTTGTTTTTAGTATTTTAGTAGGGTGGGTATATTAGTCTTCTGATTCTCACTTGACATTTTCTTCATGTTCTGTCTCACTGTCTTGGTTCAGTGGATGACTAATTCACTCCCATTTTTTAGTCTTTAGTGGACTAGGCCTGTTGGCCATGGGATCATATGTTCCCCTCACATGAATAGAGATCTGCCAGCTCCCAAGTGCTTACCTCACATCATCTGGCAGATCGGTTGCTTATGCGTTTCTTAAGATGTGTCTCTATTTTACCAGAGCATCTGGGAGTCTACTTAACCTTATACATTAAATGGAAAATGATCTCTAGGGAAATCTTTTTTTCACTTCTCTAAGAATTTTTGATAGTATATAATCAGTGATCATAGTGCTTCTATCATGAAACAAAAGGAACCATTTTTAAGCAAAGAAATGGGAAGTATTCTTCTAGGAAAAAAGAGAACTAATTATCTCTTTAAATCTTCTTTCCATAATCTGTAACACTAGCAGCAGACTAATTTTGGATAGAACAGGCAAATTACCCATAAACCCAAGTCTGTGACCAGTTAAGAAGATATGGATCAGACAATTTTAGATAATTATGTTTTCAAAAGAAATAGTTATTCTAACCTTAGACTATTATTAGTCATTATTATGTAGTAATTGGTCTATTTTTCCAGTCTCAAATTATTATATTATATAATAATAAAATATTTTTTCACTTATTTACTAAGTATAAAAAAATGAATATTTTATCATGTTTGCCACTGGCACCAGAATTCTTTATAGGGTCAGGCTTTTATTTACTTATTTATTTTTTGAAAATATGCTTACATAATTGCTTAAAAGGGAAGGCAAGCATTAGGAAATGGTTGTCTACTTATAGCAGAACAGCAAGATGACAGATTTCTCTGTAAGATCAAACATGAATTTATCTTCAGATAGAAATAAAAGATAGGATCAAGAGGTGAGTGAGGGGTTGGGGGAGTGTAAGAGGGTGGAAACTTAGTGCTCCATGGGGTAAGGTGCAGTGTCTTTGAGAAGTGTTGACTTAAGAATATTTTAAGAGATGAATGTCTAATTTGTGATCATTAGGTGTTTGCCTCCATAAATATAAAATTCTCCTTCATTGCCCAAAATAATAATTAAACCAATAATAATCTTAAGTTATGTGAATGGGCAAATTATTGAAATCTCAAGAAGAAATGAAAACAGCACACTTAGATGACAGAACCTGGGGACAGAGATGAACTTGAGTGCATAAGACCCCAAGGAAGTGAAGTATCTTGTTGAGGGTTTGAATTTACATGGGCAAAGAATTTTGGATTTATGTCCATCTATCTAGCAGTATAAACATGGGGTGCCTCTGAAAACTGGCTTCCTCACACATTTGTTTATCCACCAAAGTATTTCTCAAACTTGACTGTATATTGAAATACCCCTGGACACCTTTTAATACCTACTAAGGCCTGGGACCCCATGCCAGAAAGTCTGATATTTTTAGAATGTAGCTTGAACATCATTATTATTTTCAAGCTAACACAGATACTTCCAGCATACACCCATGATGGAGAACTGAATTCTATGACAACAGAGACTGCAATGCTGAAAATGTCATGCCACCTAGGAAATTGGAATGGTCAACTTTCTTAAATGAGGTTCCTCATTTGAACTACAGAACATCCAAAATTATTTTAGTAACTACTTTTTTTTTTTTTAGTTCTTTCAAGGATTCATATAACTACTTCTATTCTAAGTGCATATGGCTCTCCTAGGGCCATAGTGCCTTTGGTCTTAATTCTCTCTCTGAACCTGAATTAAGGGAATCTGGTCGACAGAACAGGATGGTAGGGGCATCGCAGGGAGTGAAAACTGCATGCACAGAGGTAGAAATATATGGGGGTGCATTACATGGTCTTGATATAGTCACTGCTGTGTATGATTGAGGATATGGCTCAGTGTTCATGGCACTTTTACAAGTTGAGCCAAGGCTCTACCACACAAATCTACTTAACATTGTCTCCTATTACCAGCAAATACCCAATTAGTTTAAGTTATATTATGCCTAGGAACTTAATGGCATCATGATGCTAGTCAAAGTGACCAAATTATTTATCATCCAAACTGGGATAGTGCGTGCATGTGTGTGTTTGGGAAGCACCAATGGTGGTTAAACGGACACATTAGGCATCAACTAGGGCCTCCTCAAGCATACCAGGAAGTCAACTGATCCTAAGTAGCGTTACTGGGAGGGAGATTCACTTGAGCAGCATGAAGAGGGCCACACTGGGAGGGGCCACATTAGCAGAGTGACTAAAGGATGTGCTTTGGAGTCAGAACTGTGCTTGCTTAGGAACTTCAGCATCTGTTAGCTCCATGGCCTTTTTATATCCAATTCTGGTTATTTGAATTATCTGTCTTGATCAATATTATATTCTAATATCCTACTATGAAATAGCTTTTCTTTTTAAAAATATTTTGTTGATATATGATCGATCAACTTTTTAAAATTAAATTTATTGAGGTGATATTGGCTAATAAAATTATACAGATTTCAAGTATACAATTCTATGATACATTATATTTCATTGTGTGGTTATCACCCAAAGTCAAAACTTCCTTCATCACCATATATTTGACCCCCTTTACAACCTCCCTACCCTGCTTCCCTCCGGTAACCATCATACTGTTATCTGTTTCTATGAGTTTTTGTTGGTTGTTTTTCTTATTTGTTGCTTTCAGTTTTGTATCTCATATATGAGTGAAAAAATATGGTTTTTGACTTTTTGTGTCTGGCTTATTTCACTTAGCATAATAGTCTCAAGATCCATCCATGTTGTTGCAAATGACAGTATTTCAACTTTTCTTAGGGTTGAGTAGTATTCCATTCTGTATATGTACCACATCTTTAATCATCTGTTGAAGGACACTTCAGTTGTTTCTGTGTCTTGACCACTGTGAATAATGCTGTAATGAATGGAGGGGTGCATATATCTTTGCAAATAAATATTTTCAAAATTTTGGGGTAGACATACCCAGAAGGGGGATATCTGGGTCATATGGTAATAACTTTTCAATAAATATATTTGAATGTGTAGAAAAGTGAATTAATAAATATATTCAAAAATCTGTCTTCATTTGATTTGCTTTGAATGTGTTTTGTAGAAGGTGATGACTTAATATTAGGGCTCAGAAATGAACACCTAAATCCAAATAGGGTCAACTAGCTCTAACATAAGAAAGTTAAGCAGTCTAATATTGTATGTGCTTATTTAACAGCTTTATCAAGTGTTGTTCTTATTAAGCTGGCATATATAAAGTTCCCCAGGTTTTGTACATCAAGTTGCTTTAATACTGCCTTCAAAACTATATATGTGTTTTTGATAGATTGAATTTAGAATTTTTGCATTTATCCCTGTTAAATTATCTCAGGTATTTTAGTTCTATGTTTCCCTGACATTTGCTTTAAATTGTAATTCTATGTTTATTATCTGTTGTTCTTATCAACTTGGACGCATTGTGTATTAGTGAGGACTCTTAAGTCACTGATAACCATATTGCATAAGAAGAGAAGGGAAGAACGCAATGCTCCTCACTATAGACTTTCTCTCCTTTGCCATTAGTTCATTTAGGAATGCTAGTGAGTGTGATTCTCCAGTTGGCAACGGCCCAACAGTACTATCACCCCACACTGATTTTATCACATTATCTAGACAGAATGTTATGGTGGCATTAAATGGCTTTTGCATTCTCCTGCAATTATTTTAGCAATTGGTGGTCTACCCAGAAATTATATTAGATGCGATATTAATTTATATTTAGCAGGTTAGTATACATAATACACACAAAGAAAATATGTTGACTACTTTATAATCTTTTTGTTTTAAAGATCTGAGCAATCCAGACCGCAAGCGTTTAGAGACATGGTTACAGGATTAAAACCCTATAGAACACTTGATCCATGTGAAGCACTCAGTAACCATGCTGAAGAATTTATCTTTAAATGTTTACTGATTTATTTACGCACCCTTGTAAGCAGGGCTCTTTAAATAGCGAAAAGTTTGTAGGATTGCTATTAGCAAAACTGATACTAAGTTGCAGCCAACTGTACATAATTTCTTAAAATAAGAAACCAAACAAGCACTGTGAACAAGTAATCAACAATGAAATATTTATCTTAGGTAAGCATTAAAGTTTGAGTAGATAGAAGTAAAGATGTTTTTGAAAAATATTTGCTTACAACTTTGAGAATCCAGAATTTGACAACATAGCACTGTGTAAGTAACTCTCTGTTATTACATTGCCCTTTATTTTGTTGCTCAGCGCCTTTTTGGGGGCTGCTTCCTGATTCCGGACATCCCTGTTCTAAGATTTTTAGAGATGGAAAGAACATAAAAATAATTTAGTCTCCACTACCTCTCAAATTTTAGGTGACAAAAATGAGATCCAGAAATGACTTTTGACATGAAGCTGTCAGTAATTTTGTATGACTTGCTTCCCAGTACAGTAGACAGCGTAGAGGCTGGTAAAAACCCCAGATTCTGATCTGTGTTGCTGGAGTTCAGATTATGGTTGGGTCATTCATAGAAGCTGTGTGATCTCTGCCAAACTTACAACTTCTGAGCCTCAGTTTCCTCATCTCTAAAATGAGATGATACAATACCTTTACTGATCTCATTGGGCTGTTACAAGAATTAGCCTGAGTTTTAACAGATACAAAAGACTTAGAAGAGGGCCCAGCTCATGAGGAATGCTATCTCTTAGCTAGAGTCAGCTTTACTTGTTAATACTATTTCACCACATTCTAGACATCAGCTCATATATCCCTCTCTTCTAAGAAATATTTCCAACCAATTTCACCTGTTTCCTCTCCAGTAATTCTGTTTTCTTAATTACTTTATTGTGCTTTAGATAACTGAATGTCTTTCTCCCTGGACAAAGTTCTTTGTCCTATAAGACTAATGGAATAATTCAGATATTTCCAATTAAATACACACTTGTTGAAGTACCTTTTTCTTCTGGATACTGAATTTTAGAGATACTTCATCTTCTTTCCAATCTTTAATAGTATTTAGATGGAGAATTGGTTCCTGGAACAGAGCTCTCAGCCAGCTTATGAACAACTCTTGTGAACCCACTCAAAAGAGGAAGCTCATAATTGGATCTGAGAAGGAAACTCCCTGTGTCTAATGGCTCCAGCTTTGAGCATGCCCAAGACAAAGCACAAGGCAGGGGTTTGCTTTATTTTATTTTTTTTTAATAAAGGGAGAAAGGATTTCACAAAACTTTCTTCAAATCTCCCTTTTTATCTTCTTTTTGCTACCCTCATCTCTTTTCTTTCTTTCCATCCAATGTTGACTCATTATTCAAGAACTTATTATCTAAAGCTGACAACTCAGCTCTAATTCCCTGAATATTCATTCTGTTCCTTAAAAAGTTTATCTTTTAAGGAGTGAAATTCAAAGAAATGAGTATTTTTATACTTTAGGTAGTATGTCTCTTGGCAAAATGAAATACCCTAAATGACTATGATAATCCCTTACCAAATTATGTCAGACTAATTTTTAAAGTTTAAAATAAAATATTCTTTTTGTTATACTCTGGAGGTAAAGCTATTTTGGAGAAAATGCAGTAAGAGTATGACAAGTATAAAAAAACAAGTATTTTAATATATACAGTTCTAAAAAACAATTGAATGTAGTATAATTATGTGTATGAAATGGAATAAAATGATTTATGAAAAATTTAAACTACTTCATTTGTGTATATTTATCTATTTTAAATAAGCAAAAACATTCTTATTTTTTAAATTATAAAAAATTACTTATTAACATATCCCAACATCAATGAAAATTTTAGTTTTGCTTATTAACTTCTTCTACATGTAAATTTAGAACATATAGTAATAATTGAAGTAATTAGTTAACATTATTTAGGTTATATAATGTGCTAGGTAATTATTTTACATAATATGAGAGATATCTTAATTTTACAGTCTTAACAATGATTAGTTTTATTAACTGTATTGTATTTCACTCTAGTAGATCAAGGGCCTAAAATTTGAATTATTTTATGATTCAAAATAGCATGATATCATTGAGCAAACTTTTCCAAGAAGCAGTGGGGTAAAGAAAGAGAAACTATGTTGCAATTTGATAAAGATCATTGGTCTGTGTGTTTGAAGATAGTGCTTATTGTTTGGTTGAAAAAATCTAGAAAATCTGAAACTGCAGTGCTGCTTCAAGGATGGAACCTGGGTATACAGAGGCAGTTATGATGGCCAAACTCTAATTTCTCCCAAGAAAACATTTATTTAGACCATTTACAAGTTCCTCATGTTTTATTATTTTTTAAAGTTTCTTTATATTCAATGATTCATTGTGAATAAGTGAGAAAAAAATCATCCCCCAAATACTTAGGCATTTCAAAGTAGGTGGAGGAGCTTGAGTATCATGAATGGTGAAAATCCCAGAGGCCCTAATTTTGGTCAAGTTAAAACGCAAGTATCTGTTCTGACTGTAGGTTTCTTAAGCTTTCTCAAAAGTTGCACCATATTTCTTCATTTATTCAATAATTCTTGTTCTCTTGGAGCTTACTGTGGAGCAGGGGTGTCAAACTCATTTTCACTAGGGGCCACATCAGCCTCATGGTTGCCTTCAAAGGGCTGAATGTAATTTCAACTCCTTAATAGTTAAGGGACAGTTACATTTATACAGTCCTAAAATTATTTCTGTCCTTTGTAGGCAACCATAAGGCTGATGTGGCCCCCAGTGAAAATGAGTTTGATACCCCTGCCATAGAGTTTACCTACACCTCTTGCCTCAAACAAGAAATATAGGCTGACAGGATTGAGCAAGTGATGGAATGGGAAAATGTCTAACATTTTCTGGTACAGAGCTATTCAATACATTCTTTTAGAAAAATAGTAAATAAGTAAAAATCTGAGTTAGTAGGAAGTTAAACTTTCTAATAATTTATTCCTAACCTGGCCATTCTCTTTTCTTTTCTCCTTTTATACTAACTACTTATATTAAATATATATACTCTCTGTGCTATTTTGGAACTGCTTTTACAATGTTTTAGGTTTAATTCACCGATGAAGTTTTTCTCTTTTGAAATGCATCTTGTTTATGGCAAATTACTGATCAACAGGAAGATTAAGTCTAAATCTGCACCCACACTTGATTTATGGTTGGGCATATTGCTTCAACCAGTATTGCTTCAAAGCTCTGTCTTTAGTAAAAAGCATTCTTTTCTCTAAGTTTACTCTCATCTGGCAATTCGGACCTTGTTCCAATCAACTTTTTCCTACTGTTGCCAGTGGGGGAAATTAGGAGCAAAATACAACTCTGTTTTTTTTTATATATTTTTATTTCTTTATTTATTTTTAGAGAGAGAGGAAAGGAGGAAGAAAGAGAGGGAGAGAAATATCTGTGGTTGCCTCTCACTCGCGCCCTACCTAGGACCTGACTGGCAATCCAGCCATGTGTCTTAGACTGGGAATCAAGCAGGTTCTCAGGCTGGCACTCAGTCCATCAAGCCACACCAGCCAGGGCTACAACTTTGATTTGCTAGAGAAAGTTTGGTTTGTCTAACAAAGCAAGCTTCTGAGAGCAAGTACTCCTTTCTCACCCAACGGGAAGAATGAGGAACTTTGTAACTGAGGAGTGAAAGGAAGTGTATTTTGTGTTCCATTTATAGGGACATACTGAATAAGAGAGAGATGTGTAACTAGCAGTCTCATTTCCTCACATAGCATACCAAAGTATTGCAAATGAACATTTTAGTGACCTGCTAATGAATACCTCATTCCGTAGAAAATTTTAGAATTTCTTAAAGAAGTACTGAAAGCCGAATGACTTTTAATAAAAGTCACAAAATTTGAGATAGATAAGAATTGAATAGAAAGATGGTATATTATCAATGGTACATTTCTAAGTAAAATCTAAAATGTTTTAAAGTGTCTACCCAACAATGATATGAATTACTTTACACAAGCTAATTATTTTGTTAATGTTGCATGAGATAGATAAATTGGCTTTAAGGGAGTCATCAATAATCATTTAAAATATTCTGTTAAAAATATGCAAAAGCAGTCTACAAGCACATAGTATTGACATGTCAGACTGCCTATATGCACAGGAGAAGGTTGCTTACTTCCAGATGGAGGGAAGGATCTCAGATCACTTTGGAAAGTTCTCCAAGAATCAGCTCTATCAGTTCACTTGATTGTGGCTAGTGCTGGAGATCTGATAATAAATTAATGCATTCAAAAAAATTGAAATGTGAAGCAGTTAAATAATTCTATTAGAATTAGAAACACCATTTCTCAAGATCTAGATGAATGCTGATAGTTATAAATGATTCTGTTCAGTTAATAATTTGATGTTCTTTCAAAATAACTTACTAAATTACATGATGTATACTCATTCATCAAAGATTGGTAGCCTCAGGAAACTGTCAAATAAAAGAAGTTTGCTGTGAGTTTCTGGAGTCACCAGTGTATTTATCGTTGCTTCGTGGTCACTAGGTGGTCCAGTTCTGGTCCTGGAATGAAGAACAAGTGTTTCTCTCTCCAACTTATAAATCCTTTGTTTTTATTAACCCTGGGAAAACTTTAAAAAATGCTAATTAGTCTATATAACAAAATGATTATAAACGTATTTTAGAATAAGTCAGTCTGGGATCAAGTCCTGGCTTGATGACTTAAAATATATCCATTAATTAAGGGAACTTATCTTACAGCCCTATGTCACAGCCTATGTGCAAAGTGCAGATGATCTTAGTGAACTCTTCAGTGACTGGATGTGAGTGTTCGATGCTCGCAGAGTCTGCTATTGAATACTGCTCAACTAACTGTTAGGTACTGTTTTTATGAACAGAAGATGTGAGAGAGCAGCTCTTTTTAGATCTTTTATGATATTCTTAATATTCTTTACAGGTAGAAAAGTAGCTCTTAAATAATTGATGATAACACTTGGAACCTGTAGGGATTGCCTCCCCCCTGTTGACATTCTGTCTAGGGCAGTGGTGTGGACAGTGTATAGGGGTGAATTTTATGGAGTCAGGTTGCTTTGACCAATGAGACATTTACATGGGTTTGTGAAACCATTTTTACCTTGCCATCTTTGTCTTTATAATAGGGATGGGATGTGCCTACTTCATACTGTGGTTGGAAGGTTTAAATGAAATGCTGTACATATAGACATGAGAGCATCCATGGTATATAGTGAGCACTGGGTACATGTTAGCTGTTATTATCTGCAAGGAAAAGCATCTGTTAGACAAGAGAGAAAAGGCCACCAGCCTACTGCTTATTGAGTGTGGGTGGAAGTGGGTGAGTACTATTAAACCAGCAAAATAAGCCTGTAGGAGGTGTTTCAATCCAGTGGAAAGACACGGTGATTTCAAACTTATTTTTCCCTTTAAAGGAGGATTTTTCTTTTGTTTGTATGTAGTGAATGAAAGACAAAGAATTTTATCTTTGCTAATATTTTGTATCTGAAATATTAAAAAAAGTTCATAGGAGGTTGAAAGAAAGGAGATAAATAAATTGGGAGAAGATAGATTAATAGGAACAATGATGCTGCTTTTATCTGAGTACCAGTGATAAACCCCAAATATCTTTCCAGTTCTTGTTTGAAGTTAGCCAGAATTTTCCACTAGATAATTGAAATGTACTCATTTCCTGAGCATTGCTTTTGCTCTCCTCTCACTCCTCTGCCCCTTCTCCTTCCCTTTCTTGTCCTCCACCTGTATGATCTTCTATCACCTATTCTCATGATTTATAACAGCAGAAGGAGGTGTATATTAGGCAGCTGCATTTGGAAGTAGAAATGCAAGTATCCCCAGCCCTGCCCCATGACATTATACAGGAATTTTAAGGGTATTAATAGGTCTGTCTTATTCATTACAGTAAAGTTATAGAAGGGATGATTGAAATTGAAAATTGTCATTTAGCAAACACTCAAGTAATCAATATTTCAAACAATTAGCTCCAAAGGATGCTAAATTTGTAGTTTACATTATAATGAGAAAATAGATTTTTGCATAGTTTGAAAGTACCTTTTCATAGATATTTATTAATTGCAAAGGAGAAAATAATAACTGCACAGTGAAGAAATCTGACAGACATCACATTAACCAAATAATCAAAGTGAACATAACCAAACATGTCAATAACTTATATCTCCTTAGCCCCATTTCTGTGGTACTGTTGTGCAAAAAAGGCACACTTTGAATTTAGTCATGATGAAACATTAGACAAATCCAATTGAGAGTTATTCTAAAAGTAAAAATAATTGTTCTGGGGACTACTTAAATCATCCAAAGCATATAATACAAACTTGTTTTGAGGTAAGAACATCTTGCAAATAAATAATTTGAAGATTTTTATTCAGCATATGGAATTATTCTAAAGCTTTTGGCAGATATACAGGATTGTCCATATGTCTTAACTATATTCATAATAATAACTTCTTGCATTCTCAGAGCAATTTCAAAGCTGGAGATGTTATTAGATCTCTAAGATTTATTTTGTGTTTCATGTGAGCTGATAATATTAAATATGAGATTATTACAGATTTTTTTAGTCCAGAGTAACAGTAGTGAGGTATACCAGAAAAGCTTGATGCAGGATTTATTTGCATAGTTTCTCTCTCTTGCATTTTTTCCCTTTCTGTCATTTGAGAAGAAAATAAGGAAAAATGTATTTTTTTTAAGTCATTTTTCCTTTTTGAAATGTTTTCTGTTTGTGAAAAGCCTTCTCTTTTGGAGGACTGGTGTTCCTACCAGTAAACATGGAACATTTTACAGAAAATGACCAATGCAACAGCAGGAATTGCAGAACACAAGCAGACCATATATATAATGGTGTGTGTGTGTGTGTGTGTGTGTGTGTGTAATTTACTTATGTCTGTCCAGAAAAAGTCTAGTCATTTTAATATAATGAGAATGGTTTGTACAACACTGATGTAACCTGGCAGCCAAACAGAATAGACTGGAATGTGTGTATATGAACAACTTCACTGTACTAGTCGGTGGAGGCAGTAGATGCTGTTGAGTGAGCATTTATACTATGTGGCCTTCACATTCAAAATGACTGAGCAAGTAGAGCAATGAATCCACATCAGATTTTGCATTAAGCTTGAACATTCCTCCGTGGAAACTATTCAGACCATTTAGAAGGCTGCAGCTACGGACAACTGTTGATTGGCAGCTTCATCACAACAACACGCCCACTCATGCATTATTCTCATGAAGTTTTTTGACAAAATATCAAATCACCCAGGTGACAGTCCCTAAAAGCCCAGATTTGGTGTTTTTTGACTTTAGCTTTTCCCCAAACTAGAATCACCTTTGAAAGGAAAGAGATTTCAGGCTGTCAATGAGATTCAGGAATATATGATGGGCAGCTGATGGTGATTGGGAGAACTGTGGGAAGTCCCCTACTTTGAAGGGGACTGAGGTGTCATTGTAAAATGTTTCTTGTATCTTCTTCAATAAATATCTTTCTTTTTCATATTATATGGCTGGATACCTTGTGTGTGTGTGTATGTGTGTGTGTGTGTGTGTGTGTACACACACATATATACACACACACACACACTTTGTCTATATATATTTTATATATATACACACTTTGTCTATATATGTATATATGTGTGTGTGTGTGTGTGTGTGTATATATATATATATATATATATATATATATATTCACAGGATTTAGAGATTAGGAAATGTAGACAGTGGGCATTTGGGTGAGGGAAGGGCTGTTCTGCCTATTACACCCAAATTACTATCATTGTGCAGTAAGGACAATATAGAACAGGAATTTGGAGATGTGCATAATTTACCGTAGTAAGTCCCACTGATGTGCTGAATGTGACTATTAGTATTCACACGGCAGTTTTTAAGATTTGTTTTATAAAAAACTAAGGTGTCATGGAATAGCCCTCTAGCTAGTTTTAAATAAGATGCTGTCCTGGCTGGTGTGGTTCAGTGGATTGCTGTCCTGGCTGGTGTGGTTCAGTGGTACTGGCCCAACCACACATTGATGTTTCTCTCCCTCTCTTTCTCCCTCTAAAAGTAAATAAATAAAATATTTAATAAATAAATAAATAAGGTATGCTCAGTGAATGGTTTATTGATTTAAGCTCTTCATTATATTTATGTACTAAGGTAAAATGAATGACAACAGTTGAGATCCTAAGGCTTCAAAACAATACAGAATGTACTTTAACATCGATCAATTGGGAGGATAATAAGTTTAATATTTTGGTATGGTGCCTAGAATAGACATGTATACAGAGGAATTTGATAATGTTTTTAAAAGAGTGACTATAACTGTGATGATGAGTGGGAATAGTAGTGCTTTCCATACAAAACAATTTATAAAGTACATGGAATATGTTCCAGGGATAAGATTCCAAAAGTGACATGGAAGGAACCATTACCTCCCAAGGAATAGAATGCTTAAGGAGAATTCCATGCCTTATTATTGACTGTTGCCTTCAGAAAACACAAGTCATCTTGTTCTGCTTCCAATCCTCAATATTGTCGGTTTGCCTTTTCCCGAGTTGTATATTAGCCAGGGTTTTGGTGAAGGTTGGGCCGAAAACCAGCACCACTTTTTTATATGACCCAGCACCAATCATTCAGTGTTTGCAGAGAGGAAGAATTCTGCTGAAAGAGCAGGGCAAAAGCTTGTGGGGATGCTAATTGACTCACTCGGCTTCTCAGCTGTCTCCTCACGTCTGCTGAGGTGGCATCGTGGAGTTCATTCTCCCTGCCGCATCTGTGGTATCTATCCGGGTAACAGAACTTAAGGGAGTATAGCTGTAAAAACAGGGTATAACTACCTTCATGTCAACCCTTCTGGATTTTCATGTTTATAAAATTAAATAAGATGTGCTTGGCACATTTTATTTTCTCTGTCTTTTACAATTTTTTTTTCTGAATCAGAATGACAATGCCCTTTTTTGCTAAGTAGCTATTTTACAAATGAAGAGGAAGCACCAAAGAAAATGCAGCACAATTCTGTGATTAGGAAGACTAGAGATCATCAGAGCTGGAGAGGAGTATGTAAGAGTGCAATACCGGCCGTGGGGTTGTGTAAAATTTTTAAGTTTCTCTTTCCCTTGCTTGGATTAAGTATGCATTGCTGAAAAGTGGGTATTTTGGGATATGAGTGGTATTTCCTTCCATATTAAAGCCACGTTAGTGTTGTATGTTGATGAAACAAAAACCAACTTCCCTTTATGACCTTTCCTTTGTGTTGTTTAGTAAAAGCAGTGAAAACAGCCCCTAAAATAAAAATAAAAGTGATCGGATGAAATGCGTGGAGAAATGCAGAAATGCACAGAAAAAAACACAAAAAGTAGGAAGTTATAAAATGTTTTCTAGCTAATGATAAATATGGCATATAAAAATGCAAATATATCTGTGTATGCCTGTTACATGTGGCTGACTTTTCCTAGATTAATGTTTAGAATGGGATCCATTAGAAACCCTAAGGAGAGACTATCATTTCTGAAATGAAAGCCATATATGTAGCTATTATCATTTTCAGATGATTGCCACTATGTTCTCATTTGTCAGCTGTAACTTCTATAAAATTCTCATCAAAAACATTTGAGCTTTAACAAGTTAATTTTTCTCAGCTGGAAATCGATAATATCTAATAATAAAAATAAAACATGTAATTTTTTGTTCATCCTTATACATAATTATTATTTATTTAATTAATTTTCCTCAAGAAAAGGAATACCTTTTTATAATGTTGAGTTATCAGTGTATGCAAATTTATATTAGAGAACCCACCTAAATAAAATAAGTATGATTTAAAACAGTTCCATGATTTAAAAATGATTGATTTAAACTTTTGATTTAAACAATTGATTTAAATGTATGATTTAAAAATGACTGCATTCACTCATTTTTTTTCAAAACCAAAAAAGAAATCTTTATTACATTTGTTGATTATAAAATCATATAAACAAATCAAAACTATCAACTTGAAGTAGTATTCATCTTTTAATTTTCTTTGGGGAACAATGAAGTTGAATTCTATAACCATAGTGTCCTGGTAGCAATTGAAAGTGGATGTAGAAAGTAAGAGGCAATGTGCCTTTCTAGAGTACAAACTCAAATTCACTTCCATTTTTTTTATTTTTTGCAGTTTTGCAAACATCTGAGACTGGTCCTCTCAGTACCAGACAAGTGCCACATAAATAAATTATTATATCAGCACTCCATAGCAAATTGACTTCTAATTTTTTAAAAATATTTTTAGAATTAATCAGAAACTTATTTATATTTTCAAATAACAAAAAAGATATAAATTTTTATTGACACTAAAAATCAGAGAAATACTCTAACAATTAGTTTATTTGATTTGCCAGGGTAAATGATTTCTGCACAATATGTTATAATTTTGCCTCTTCTGTCTTAGGAAATTTTTTTTATATAGTGTTTATGAAATATTTTGAAAGGAAGTGATTTAGAAGGAATAAACAAAGAAATTAAAAGTATTGAATCATTTAATTATTTTATTAGAACTACAGTTTTTGAAGTTAAAGTGATCTCACAGTTTAGCTACCTAATTAGGGCTTTTACCCAGTAATTTTCCAGTCTGTGATGGAAGCCCTTCTGAAACAGAGTACCTCCTACAAGAGCCAATTCCACTGTGCTTAGCTCTATAGTTTCTAATTCAAAACTTGTATCCTCTTATTCTCTACACTTGAGGATTAACTTTATAGTAATACTGCTCATGGCCTGAATGCAGAAAACTGCCTCATTTTAGATATAGGCTTGTGTGATATTCCAAATAACTGATACTATGTAGAATATTTTCATTTTCAAACATAGCTGCAAAATTTTAGATTTTTAAAAAAATAATATAACTTTGTTTCTATTTGGTCAATTTGAAAGTGGAGAATTACTTTTTAATGCATCATCTACAAATCTACAAACAAAAAGTACAAAGAACCATAAATAACCACAAACTCCTATAAAGAAAAAAATATCTACTCAGAACATATGTGGTTTAATGAATTTGTACTTTGCTTATGGGGCCAATTAAACTTACTGCAGAAAGACATGTAGTTGTACTGATGCTTTCAAGTTATTTATTTATTTATTTATTTATTGGATTTGAGTAGCATTACAATTTTACATACTCATCTTGATCTTTTTAAGTATATTTTATTGATTATGCTATTGCAGTTTTTCCAATTTTCCCCTTTTATCCCCCCTCCACCCTGTACCCTCCAAACCCTCTAGCATCCCCCCTTAGTTTGTGGGTTATATGTGTAAGTTCTTTGACTTCTCTGTTTCCTATATCATTCTTAACCTCTCCCCATCTATTTTATGCCTACCGATTATGCTTCTTATTCCCTGTACCTTTCCCCCCATTCTTCCCCTCCCTTTCCCCACTGAAAACCCTCCATGTGATCTCCATTTCTCTGATTCTGTTCCTGTTATAGTTGTTTGCTTAGTATTTGTTTTCATTGTTTTTTAGGTTCAGTTGTTGATAGTTGTGAGTTTGTTGTCATTTTATTGTTCATATTTTTTATCTTCTTTTGCTTAGATAAGTCCCTTTAACATTTCATATAATAAGGGCTTGATGATGATGAACTCTTTTAACTTGACCTTATCTGGGAAGTACTTTATCTGCCCTTCCATTCTAAATGAACACTTTGATGGATAGAGTAATCTTGGATGTAGGTTGTTGCCTTTCATGACTTCAAATACTTCTTTCCAGCCCCTTCTTGCCTGCAAGGTTTCTTTCAAGAAATCAGCTAACAGTCGTATGGATACTCCTTTGTAGGTAACTTTCCTTTCCTCTTGCTGCTTTTAAGATTTTCTCTTTATCTTTATTCTCATCTTGATCTTAAGTGACATTCTTGCTACTTATTTTTCTTCTCTACATTAGACAATAGAAGATAAAATTTTAGTTTCTTTCAAACACTTCTTTGGAAAACAGTTAAGAATTCTGATACTAGCTCTCTTATTTTTTATTTTTAGAGTATCTTTTATTTCAGTGATATTACTTGTGTTCGTATTAGAACTAGATTGTGTTCTAGTTATCTCTTGCTACAAATGAATTATCCCAAAACTTACCAACTGAGAAAATGAACACTCATTATTTCACAGTTTCTGTGGGTCAGGAATTCAGAAACAGTTTAGCTGAGTGGTTCTGGCTGCGAGCTCCCCTGGTGACTACAGTTACGGATTTGTGGTGTGGCTGGGTTTGCAGCCATCTCAGTGCTCCATGGGGAACAGATGTGCTTCCAGGCTCTCACCTAGGACTTCCATTTGGCTTCCTTCTGGCTTTCCCTGTAACTGATGTGAGGGAGCGAGCAAGAGAAAGAGAGAAACAAAGCCTCAAGCCTAACCTTGGAAGAAACATCATGTCATTTCTGCCATATTCTCCTCATTGGAAATGAGACAAGAAACCCTGACCATACCCAAGAGGAGGAGATTACACAATGGCAGGAGGCAAGACTCATCTGGAACTATCTGCAGGAATCTTCTTGAAAGGACATGGAGGAGTCAGATGACTAAAAACCACAGCTTGTCTTTTCTGGGATAACCTTGTATAGTACCATTATGAGTGCATTTCTTTTTCATTATTTTATGCCCATGTATTCTTGAAAATAATAGAAAAGAGGTGGAGCCAGACAACCATGTTTTAATTCTTTAAATTGTCTTTGCCTTTTTAACATCCTGGTGACACTATTAAAGAGGAGGTAGGAAGTACTACACGACTGGGGTGGAGCTGTTACAGCCACACATGTACCCCTGCATTGGATAGAAATAAGTGCAATATACTCCCTCATAGATCTTATAATTGGGTCAGGAAGACACAGACACAAAGGCTTAAATTAGTATGGGAGGTATTCAACTAGATATTAAGATTGAATTGCACAAATGATAAAATTATAGAAATTCAGTTACAGTGAAATGGTAAGCTGCATGTGATATTTTCTAGACACATTTGGGATTGTTAGGTGAAGAATATGTACTTACTTTTATGAAGGCCTGAGATATCCTTGGAAGGTCAATGTAGTTGATATCTAGGGCTTGAACAAAGTTAACACCTGATAGACAGGAAAATATCTCACTCTGAGACATTAGAATTAATATTCAAAGGCACAGACAATGCTTAGGGGTCCAACAGAAGGATGAATTTGAGTAAAACAAGGGACAGTTTACTCAGAATGTCTTCCAGCTAGTCCTAGGAAATAAATTCTACATTATTAGGGATGATGATTGAGAGAAACGAAGGTGCTTTAAAAAAAAAAAAAAGCAGAGCATTGAATCACAGATCCATTGTAAGAAATTGAATGACCAAGGTAGCTGTGATGGCAGGCATCAGGGATAAGAGAAAAGTTTTCCCACACTGGCCAGGTGAATGTTGGAGCAAGGTGCCTGTGTGACAGGAACCCAAGTGTCCTGGAGAGGAGGATTCAGTTCAACAACGGGTCCTCAGAGGCAGGTGGAAATGATTTCTTCCTTTAAGTGTATTGAGTCAAGTTAAGTTGAGACAGGACAATGCAAGCATAAGAAATAGTGTAAGTGAATATGCAAACGCTGGCATGAAGGACACATACATGGGAGGGTGAATAGCTGCAGAAAACACTGGGTATCAGACTTTAATTTCAAGTAGGCCTTAATGTCAGATAATAAATCTCTCCTACACTGCAGAATTTATGTGCCCAATTAGGCTTTCTCAATGTTGTAGTTAGGAACTTGAAACGTGCTAACGTGCCAGGTCATATCAGAACATATAATTTGAGTATGTCTATCAAAAAAAATCTTACAAATGATTTTAAGTGAAAAGTAAAATGCAAAGTTAGGTGACCTAATTTCTTCTACATTTACATTTAGAGGGAAGCTAAACTATAATGTCACATGATGTGGTCATGAAATTTAATTTTCCACATATTCAGAGTGAACTGTCTGTCTGGCAATAATGATAAATTTGGGTGAAATGTTATAAATATTATTTTTCTATTGCTTTAGAAAGTTTGAAGGCTTTTTTTTCTTCCAGATAATGAAATCTGCTATGTTGTCAGCAAGATTCATGTGAAGGAAAACTTGCCAGTTTTTGCCCACCACTAATCCTAAATCTGTTTTAATCTAGGTAGTACAGTATGTACTGTTGTTACCGAGCAGAGGAGACTATTTTTCACAGAAAAAATCTCTCATTTTGGTCCTTGTTTCTTTCCTTAGGATGTCAGGCATTTGGAAGTGGATGTAAAAGCCAATAAAATTTTACCATCTCGGAGTAGCTATATTTGTTGATTAATCTTTTTTCTTCATTTAATTCACTGGCTCTTCACCCTCATTATAAAAAAATGAAGTCCATTATTTATGAAGATAGGATATGTTCTAAGTAGAGATAATTTCATAGATACATTTCCTATATCCAAATATGTAGTAAAATCAGTTCACTTTGTGTGTCTTGGTTTACTGATGATATGTTATAAAAATAAATTTATAAAATTAAAGATATATATAAATATATGTGTTACATTTATATATCTCAGTTACCAAGAAAAACAAGCTACAAATGGAATTTAAAAACAATAACACTATCATAAAATGTATAGATACAAATTTAACAAAGAAAATCCAGAATCTGTAGAAGGAAAGCTTCAGAATTTTGAGGCAAACAAAAGAAAAAAATGCAAAATATATTACCTTCTTGATGTGAAGATCAGTGTTACAAAAACATTCATTTCAAATCTAATACATATATTAAATTTAAACTTAGTCTGAATCTACAAACCCTTTTTATTTTCAAATCTGGAAAATAATTCTGAGTTGTATATGGAAGAATAAATATTAGAAAATAATCAGAAGAGTAAAGGTTGGAGGAAGACATTTGTTCAGTGGCATTTACTCAGGAAATATAATTAAAAACAAAAACTACCAAACCAGAAAACATTTCCACAAAGGTAACAGAGAAAGAAAAAACACGTTTATGGTCAAATGAACATTAAAGCAGTTAGTGGGGAGGTGGAGGAGCACGGAGGGAAGGAATTTGAGAAAACTGAGAAGAACTTCTATAGACCCAGTGCCCTGGGTCCTAGATCCACGGAGCCCTCCTGGGACCCCTGTCCAAGAATCACAGTTTTAGGAAATTGGTAAATGAAGTGAATGGGACCTTTAGCACATTTATCCTTCAGTGAGTTAGCTTTTGGCAATGTTGTCTTTAGCAAGCCATCTAGAGTGATAGCGATATTGGCACAGGAGCAGGCAGGCAGGTCATGGAACAGAATGGAGAACTCATATAAACAACCGTGTTAGTAATGGAATTACAAATATGAAAGAAAGATTGATTGCTTAATAAATATAATTGGTATAATGGGGTAGCCATTTGAAATAAAAATCCAAAGAAAGACCACCGGTGAAAAGGGAATTAAAAAATGAATGGAAAGGAAAAAAAAATGGATTATACTTTACACTTTTACCAAATTAATTTTAATATTTAAATATTAAAAAATAACATCATAAAAGTACAGTAACTGTACATACAGCATTTTCTAAAAAATAATATTCAGTATAGAAAGGCTTTTTAAAGCATAGTATTATTATGGGAAATTATTTTAATATATGTTTGACTACATAAAAATTTTAAAAAATATATTAAATATATTTTTGCATTAAAAAATTACCATTTAAATGGGTGAAAGTTGACCCTGACTGATGTGGCTGTGGATTGAGCACCGGCCTGTGAACCAAAGGGTCACTGGTTCGATTCCCAATCAGGGCACATAAGAGGCAACCACACATTGATGTTTCTCTCCTTCTCTTTCTCACTCCCCCTCTCTCTAAAAATAAATAAAATCTTTAAAAAAAATAAAATGAGTGAAGAATGAAAACCTGAGAAACAAGTTATCACAATATACATGGCAGTCTTTATACATATCTTTTATATATATATATCCTTAATCTATGATCAATATCAAGTAAAAAAAAAAGCCTCAAAGTAAAAAATTACTAAAATGCACAGAGGAGATTCACAAAAGGAGAAGAATAGTCAATAAACAAATGAGATACTTTCCTTTTTGGTTGTCACACAATTTTACTTCAATTAATTAGTATCCACAGTTCAATGATATCATCCCTATTTTTTTTTTAATCCTCACCTGAGAGCATGCTTATTTATTTTAGAGAGAGAAGGAAGCGAGGGACGGAGAGAGAGAAAAATATCTATGTGACAGAGAAACATTAATTGGTTGCCTAGGCATGCGCCCCCACCATGAACCAAGCCCACAACCTAGGCATGTGCCATTGCAGGAATCAAACCCATGACCTTTCAACCTTTTGACCTTTTGATGTATGGGGACAACAATCCTACCATCTAAGCCACACTGGCCAGGGCTATATCATTCCTATTTTTAAACATTTATAATCTAAAAGTTGTACAGAGATGACTTAAGATTAATAAGTTTGTGTTTGCCATTTTCCTCTTATTATTTTGCTGTATTATGCAAAGAGGCCTGGATGAAAATTAAATGTAAAAATTTTGTTTCTTGTACTCCAAAAATAATGTAAGACTTAGCAGTTAACCTTTTCATCACTGCAAATAACATGCACTTAGAATTAATGGTAATTAATTATTCTTTTCAAGTTTATTTACTTAGAACCAATTGCTACAATATGATAATACATAAACATAAATTATACAGTAATGAATGTTAAATATTTCCCATAAAAGCCAAAGGCTTTTTTTTTAATTGCCAGATAGAAAAGGGATTATTCATTACTTACATTATATTCCTTTCTGTTTTTGGAAAACATATTCCTCCTTTTGGCAAGAAGAATACTATTAATATATTTTACAAATCCAGGTTAAGCTTATAAAAATGTATTTGGCTTTCACAGATCACATACAATGGAAAATTCTACTCATAATATCTCCCTAATAAGAAAAAAAGAGTGTTTTGCTAAAAACCACCTTTTTACAAGCATATTTCTTTCACTCTTAAAAATGAAGATTCTGCTAGTACATACAGTATAAAATCCATTTCTTCCTTTTTAAGATGACTTTGTTACACAAGATGCTGTCTCATGGTAAAGCTATAACTAGAGTTATAACATTGTGCTGCATTGGTTAATGTGTTAGAGGGTGAATGCATTCTCTTCATATTAAAGTTTTGCAAATATTTTTGAGACAACATCTGACTAACAATTGTTTTATGCTTTGTTGCAGACACAATGTTATGTGACAACGATGTGCAAAACACATTAAATGCAATATGAATTCATCAATAGTGAAATTGTGACTTGCTGCAGGGGACACAAACATAACAAGCAATATGCTACTCCTCTCCTTTATGAAAATATATGGTGCTGCTGAAGGTAGTGCATCTAGCAATGTATGAGTTCAGTAATAAACTGCAGTGGCAGCGGCAGTCAATATTATAATCTGAAATGATCCAAGAAGTAGTTGCCCTAAAGGCAGCAGAGGCAATGCTTACCAAAACAAGATGATCATATACTAATTTTTGGTAACATGGGCAATATTTCTTAATATCATTACTATTCAAATTTTTATCTATTAAATGAAAATAATAATAGTACCTGTTCCGTAGCATTATGCAGAAGATTAAATGGAAGATTTTTGTGCCATGTTTAGTATAGTGCCTGGTATACATAAATCTTTATCATGTTAGCCACTGTCATTATTAGTTATTTCAGAGAAAACTTGAGTTTCATCTGGGAAACTATCATTTAAGTGTGTGGAAATGTGGACCTTATGATGTTTCTGTCTCTCACTTAGAGTCACAGCTCACTTATCTGGGAAATTGTGAGTTGAACAGATCCTAAAAATGTGTGGATTGTCAGGTTTTTAAAAGTGCACCTCTGATCATTCAGGGGCTACTCATCGTTTCTAGGACAAAACAAAAAAGAGAGGTAGACCTTTGCCACACCATTGGCCTCAACTCCAGCTGCTCCCTTGTTCACACACTATTCCCCCACAACATGCTCACACCCCACATCCCCTCCCCACTTCCTTCTCCCTCTTAATCTGCAGAGGTATTCCGAATGAACTTCTTGCTGGCATTCTATTGTCTTTTGCCTGCACCTTAGCTCAGTCTGTCAGCTCTTCCTGGAATGGCCCCTCTGTTCTAGTCCCATTGACCTGCCTTGCCTTTCACATCTTTTAAAAGTGATTTCTTCTGGGAAGTTACTTGCAGCAGTGCAGTATTTAAGGTAGTCACGCATACAGTGGCAAATGAAGGTGTATACTCATAGCTTACTCTAAGTGCTCAGAAAATGTAGATGTTCTTCCTTTTTTATTTTTAAAATATATTTTCTTGATTATGCTGTTACAGTTGTCCCATTTTGCCCCCTTTATTTTCCTCCACCCTGCACATTCCCTCTCACTCACATTCCCCCCCCCCCCTTAGTTCATGTCCATGGGTCATACATATAACTTCTTTGGCTTCTACATTTTCTATACTATTCTCAACCTCCCTCTGTCTATTTTCTACCTACCAATTATGCTACTTATTCTCTGTACCTTTTCTCCCCTCTCTCCTCCTCCCACTCCCCCACTGATAACCCTCCTTGTGATCTCCATTTCTGTGATTCTGTTTCTATTCTAGTTGTTTGCTTAGTTTGTTTTTGTTTTTGTTTTCATTTTAGGTTTGGTTATTAATAGCTGTGAGTTTGTTACTATTTTACTGTTCATATTTTTTATCTTCTTTTTCTTAGAGAAACCCCTTTAACATTTCATATAATAAGGGCTTGGTGATGATGAACTCCTTTAACTTGACCTTATCTGGGAAGCACTTTATCTGCCCTTCTATTCTAAATGAAAACTTTGCTGGATAGAGCAATCTTGGAAGTAGGACCTTGAATACTTCTTTCCAGCCCCTTCTTGCCTGCAAGGTTTCTTTTGAGAAATCAGCTGACAGTCTTATGGGCATTGCTTTGAAGGTAACTGTCTCCTTTTCTCTTGCTGCTTTTAAGATTCTCTCCTTATCTTTAAACTTGGGTAATGTAATTATGAAGTGCCTTGGTGTGTTCCTCCTTGGGTCCAAATTCTTTGGGACTCTCTCAGCTTCTTGGACTTCTTGGAAGTCTATTTCCTTTGCCAGATTGGAGAAGTTCTCCTTCATTGTTTGTTCAAATAAGTTTTCAATTTCTTGGTCTTCCTCTTTTCCTTCTGGCACTCCTATGATTCATATGTTAGAATATTTAAATGTGTCCTGGAGATTCCTAAGCCTCTCCTCATTTTTCTGAATTCTTGTTCCTTCATTCTGTTGTGGTTGGATGTTTCTTCCTTCTTTCTGACCCACACCATTGATTTGAGTCCCAGTTTCTTTCCCACCACTGTTGAATCCCCATGCATTTTCCTTTATTTCACTTCACATAGCCTTCATTTTTTTATCTAATTTGTGTCTATATTCAACCAATTCTGTGAGCATCCTGGCTACCAGTGTTTTGAACTGTGCATCTGATAGGTTGGCCATCTCTTTGTCACTTAGTTGTATTTTTTCTGTAGCTTTGATCCGTTCTTTGGGACATTTTTTTTTGGCTTGGTGCACCTGTTACGTAGTAAGGGGCGGAGCCTTATGTGTTCACCAGGCCGAGGCAACCACGTCACTGTGTTGTGACGCTGTATGTGGGGGAGGGGTCTGAGAGGGGAACAATGGCACTTGCTCCACTCTCTGCCAGTTTTCAGTCACTTCCCCTACTACCCACAAGCAAATTGGGCCCTTCTGGTACTGATTCCCAGGTGAGTGGGCTTGTGTACGGGCTAGTACCCTGTGGGTCTCTCCAAAGAATTCTGTGAGGCTGGGTGTTTCTCCTGCTGCCACCTCAACCCCCACAGGTGTTTTCAGTCAAAGATTTGAGGCTTTATTTCCCTGCACTGGAACCCTGGGTTGTGCGGTCTGTCTCATTCCCCAGTTATTCCTCCTGGTTTATCTGCACATGAACATGGGACCACCAGGTCCACAATCCGATGCCTGGCTGGGCCAACCAGCAGCAGAGTCAACCAGCTGCAGCCTTGCCTACCCGATCCTCCAGCGGCTGCCTTGCCGCGAGTCCTCTCTGCCCATCTGCCCATCTCCACCCCTCCTACTAGTCTGTATGAATGTTTCTTCTTTAACTCCTTGGTTGTCGGACTTCCATACAGTTTGATTTTCTGGCAGTTCTTGTTGTTTTTTGTTCTTAAATTTGTTGTTGCCTTTCTTTTGGTTGTGGGAGGAGGCACAGTATGTCTACCTACACCTCCATTTTGGCTGGAAGCTCTCTTTCTTTCTTTTGATCCTCTAATATTTCCACCTCTGCCTAGTGATGCTATTCACCCTTGTTGTTGTTTGTCCAATATCTGCCTTCTTTGCTGCAGAAAAGCACCATGAGAGATGGACCAATTACTGCTTTCTATTGTTTTGTTTGCAGTGCTTAGCACAGCACTTGCCCTACAGTAAGAGCTGAACACCTGAATGTCTGAAAGAGGAATAAATTCATAACCTGAAGTCAGTTTCAGATTTTACATTTTACCTTCAGCCTGTGGGGAGGATTGCAACAAAGCAATCCCAGAAGAAATGTGTCGTGAGCCCTGCAACAAAGGAAAATCCACAACCTTCCTTAAACATCTTTACATTTCTTCAAGTTTCATGTTCCTTTCTAACAATCCCTTAAGGGTTCATGCAACTTAGCTCAAACCATCCCTAGGGTCTTAAACGCTGAACTGTAACTTTGCTATTAAAGGAAATATATTTCTTGCACATTCTAAAAATGCTGCTTAAAATGGTAGGATGTCCAGTTCCAGGCATTTCTGTTGGTAATTTTTTGACTTTCAATTTGCTGTACGACCTCCTATCTCCAAATCTTACTATTCTTGAAACTCTGATGACTATGGAGCTCCTTTGGACTGAGTGTTTTAATATCTCTTCTAGAACAAATGTCTTTAAGATAGGTAGAAGTTGTAGCTCTGCATAGATATTTTTCAAAGTACAGAATTGCCATGATTTGCCTTGTGTCTATATTCCCCCTTTTATAACTTTGAATAAAAATATGGGCACAGCTGAAGTAAATAATCTGAAAATGAATGACACAAAATTCAGATTGTCTGTACCTAAGGGCCCTATAAAAGCTGGTTTACTGTTCCTTCTAAGACATTAGAATCTTTCTCCCTAGTCTGCACTCATAAAAAAAGTGTCAAGTGTTTTAACAGGTCTAATTATTGTTTGTATGTATAAGGTTTAAGTTCGTAATCCTTTCCAAAAGTAACTAGTTCAATTCATAAGGGCCAGACCCTCATAAATGATCATCCAGGTCTGTCGAACCTTGCCAGTACCTTCCCAATGGAGCATATGTAGTCTTGGCTTGACAGACCTCTGCCCATATTTCAGTCTCACATTGCGTCATATTTACCAATTGACTCTTTTAGTAGATTGTATTCAGATTTTCTTGTCTATTTTCACTTTTATACTTTGGGGAAAGAAAGTGCTGATAATGCTGGAAATCAGAAAATAACAACAGGAAAATCTGCATATTTTGCAACGTTAATGCTGAAAATGAGCCACTAAAAATGAGACTCTGAATTGGCTGCTAAGTTTAAAATGGTAATCATTAAATTTATGTCATTTATCTCTCCCTAAATGTTACAATTTCTGCCTTTCCTGGCCTGCCATCATTTAGGGTTTACTTCATTCTGTTCTCCAGGAAGACATCAGAAAGTTTAGCTTCCTGTATTTCTTTCTTTTCTCATCTTCTAATTTACCTTTTCACATTTAATCACAAATTGATTCTCTTCTTTTTAACAATTTCAATTTGTGTCTAATTTTCTTAATGCATGGAAAAGCTATATAATTGTTTATGTTTTGAAGTCAGATAGGCTGAAATGAAATGTATCTATTCATTAAGTAAATATTTATTAAGCACTTATTATATGCCAGGCACATATTCTATTCTAGACACTGGGGGTACAATAGTGAATAAAACATACAAAATTTCTGTTCCCAAAGCATTGACATTGTAATGGGTAGAGATGTAATATAAACAATTAAACAAATAAAAAACATATTATATATTGATGTGGATATGAAGAAAAAAACCAGAAGGATAAAATGTGGGAGGATGCTGCTATTTTAACTAGTATGGACAGGAAAGACCTCTCTGATAGTAAAGTAATCATGAGGGCATAGGTACAGAGCATTGCAGGGAGAGGAAGGAGCAAATGTGAAAACCTGAAGGCAGGAGAGTGTTAATATGTTACAAGAACAGGAAACGAGTCGCTGTTCCTGGAGCTAGGTGATACAGCCACATAGGTGGTGAGTTTGGACAAAGGGTCAGGGTCTGTGGTCATGCTATCTTATGCAACAAGACAAGGGTTCTGGACCATAGTGGTGGAAGCCATGGGAAGGTTGAATGGAAGACTAAGTTCACACTTCCGTTACAGAAGGATTTCTTTGGCCACTGTGGATAATAGATTACAGGCAGCTTCTTTCAAATGTTTGTATCATTAACCCTTGTAATAAATTCATTTCACTTTGTGGCCCAGTATAAATATGTATGTGTGTATATATTGTGTGTGTTTATAACAAGAATAATAATTTCATAAAATAGTCCTTCACAAAGTACAACGTAGTTTATATTGCCAGTTTTCCTCCAATGTTTTCTTTTCTATTGTTTATTGAGATGACTGCAACGCACTAAGTATATATCCCCACCCAGTTCGGAGATGCACTACTGTGGAGCAGAACCTCAGGTGAGAGGCCATGATGGCCCTAAGCAAAGTGGATGCCGTGGAGGTGTTTGGGCCTTTCTGGTAGACTGGATGTTTGGTGAGAGAAACAAGGGAATTCTGAGTTAATTTTAATTTTTATTTTTGCCTTGAGCAATCAAAAGGTTATGCTTCTTCAAGAAGATATAGAGGGCTAAAGGCAAAATGTGTTTGGGAAGATATTTAGTAGTTCAGTCTTGGACACATTCAGTTTAAAGTTCCCATTAGACTTCCAAGTAGCAACAGCAAGTGGACCTCTAGAGACACAAATCTGGAGTTTAGGAATGATGATGAGGAAGAAATAGTGTGAAGAACCATCAGCCAAAAGCCATTGCCTGCATGATACCACACTGTAAGCAAGTGAAGATAGAAAAGAGCAAAGGTCCAAGATGCCGGGAGATATTGGACATACCAACAGGAAGATAAGGAGACTCACAGGGAGCCTGAAGCAATGAGAGAAAACCAGCAGAACATGGCAGGTTAGAATCTAAGTGAAAAGGAATATAATGCGTAGGAATCACCTGCCACAGGTAATTTAAATAGTTGAGCAATGTGAATTTATAAGCATGGTTCCAGCACCCCAACTTTTAAAAAATCTTTTTGAACCCATTTATATTTTAAATATTTACCTATGCTTGGGAAATGCAAAACATTATTATATATGCATAACAATAGAGTGTTTTAATACATTTGTCATTGAACTGAATTCTTGAAAGCTCATAATATACCTTCCAGTTCCTGTACTTTGGAATTTATAAAAATTAATGTATATCTTTATTATCATACATAGGTCTATTAAATCTCCTCTCCTCATCTGCTATTATAGAGTTTCATTTCCAACATCTGATGGTATAGGCTAAAAATATATTATGCTCTGGGTTAATCAATAGATAGGAAAAGGTGGTCCTTTGGCAATGGTTGGATTTGCTCTGGACAAAGCATGTGTAGGGAAGAGGGGCTGGGCACTAAAGAGGCAGAGGCACTCCACAGATGAGGGTGTAAGTAGAAATTCCCCAGTCTACTTGTATGTGTCTTTATGTAATTCACACTAATTGATGTTATCAGATCAAGATATGTATTTTGTTGTGAACTGGACATTGCTTAAACTTTCTATGTCTTGGTTTCTACATCTATATGATTAGAACTATATATTAAAATAAATGTTGTCAGTTGTTGTGATTATTCAGTGAGACAATGTGCAAAGCTCATAGTGGAGGTCCACTTACCTAAGACAATTGTTGTCCTTTTAGTTCCTTAAATGTACCCAAGTAATCCCTCACTCTGAGACCTAGGACAGACTGTTCCTTTGAGCCTCAGTGTCCCTCACTAATCAACATCAGTTCATCTCTCTTTGGGGAGCACAAACAGTAATTCTCCAGGAAAATCTCCACTGATTGCCTCAGACAAGTCAGAACCTCCACTTATTTTTCCCACATTTTCCTGTACCTTTCCTTTCCTTCTCACAGTTTGTAATTTTACATTATTTATGTAGTGATTTGATTAATTTCTTTCCAGAATCCTAAGCTCAATAAGGGATTTTTTCTGTTTTGTGTATCGTGTGTCTAACATCTAGTCCAGAGCCTAACATTTTGCCGATATTTGTTAAATGAACATTGAATGAATGTCATCATTATTTTACTATGGTGGTAGTTGGGTGGTATGTCTCCTTTAAGAATCTATTAAACTGAGCTGAGATCTGGCATCTACCACTTGGGACTGAGCCAGTAGTCACCTCTCTGGTCCCTGAGAACTCCTGTCAACATAAAGCTGATATCCTATTCTTACTGGCTTTTGTTTGCTGATTCAACTTTTTAAACTCCTTATGATGACCCTGCTCAATTTTATTGTGCTCTTCTGTATAGCACTGGTCCCCAACCTTTTTAGCACCAAGAACTGGTTTCATGGAAGACAATTTTTCCACAGACGGGGTGGTGGGGGATGGTTTCGGGATGATTCAAGTGCAGTGCAATCAAGCTCACCTCCTGCTGTATGTCTTGGTTCCCAACAGGCTCAGACCTATACTGGCCGGGAGGTTGGGGATCACTGCTGTATAGGACTAAAAGACTTGTTTTTAGTAAATGCATAATTCCTATTGAAGTATATACAGACAGTAATGGAATATTTATTGACTTTCTGACATCATCTCTAGCATCCTTATTTATTACTTAGTACTGAAATTTTCTTATCTAAAGTTTTCATGAGCACTTACAGCATACTTTTTTAATAATTCCCTTCTTAGGGACCAAATTGTTTAGTCTTCAGAATTTGCTTTCAATGAGTCAATTTAACCTTACATTTTTTCAGTGCTCTATTTAACCATTAAAATAATTGGCAAAATATTTCTTTTTCTTTTAAGAAAGGATTCATATTCTCTCAGTGAGCAAATTCTTCGAAGCCATCATGAATTCAGATAAGTTTTGGAGACGCTGCAGAGGGCAGGGTCATTTACTGTAAAAGTGTTCTGGAATCAGTGCCGGTCAGAAGTTCTTCCTGCCTCCGAGTCGCCATTGCACCCTGACAGATCACAGTCAAATAGTACATGAGAATTAAATTATCGTTAGGAGAACAATGTTCTACTCTGGGGCAAGATAAGAGATGGGGAGACCGTTTTGACTATATTCTCTTTCCAAAAGGTAGGATTTAGAGTGGATTTAAGGGGGGAATTTAGGGAGGAATTTAAGGTTACTTTTATTATGACATGATAGACTTTCATGTCAGGGTCTTGTAGAAATATCTATAAATAACCTTTTATAGTTTTAAAATTTTTATTTCTTACATCGTGATAAAATCCAGGTAAAAACAACTGTTCATACTGATGAATCTACAAGCTTTTATGTTATCCAATCCAAAAGATTAAGTTGTAATAGTAGTTTTTCTCATTTATTCCTTTTTATGGACCCAAACCATCTTATGACCACTTGTATAATAATATAGCAATATAACATATGATTATATTATATATTTTATATAACAAAGTAAATATAAGATTCTGTTACTTCAGATTAAAATAAGTAAAAATAGCCACAAAGAAGTACAATTTCTATTGTAAATACAGGGTAGGACAAAAGTAAGTTTACAGTTGTTCATATGAAAAAGAATATAATAATCAATAAATAATAATACAAGAATAAACTGTGTTTTGCATACTCACAACTATAAACCTACTTTTGCCCTACCCTGCATAATGTTCTAAAAGAGGTGAGTCATTGCTTTTCTTTGATCTTTCGGGAAGAACAATACTGGATTTCCTTATGGAAGAACTTGCCTTCAGTGCATAGCATTTATTAAAACTATTGAGCACTCTTTTCACTGCTTTGCAGGATTGATTTAACAACTTGGTTAAGTGTTACATTGGGCATGCCATATGTGCTATGGAAAATGCATTCTTTTTCACCTTCAGAGCACATTTAAAATGTTGCACTATGCATTTTTAAAGGCAAATAAACAGAAGATGCTGAGGCTTAACATTCGGGGCAATAGATTGTGCTGAAAAGTAATGAGTGAGTATGGCAGAATGGCAGAGTGGCCAGAAATAAGGAAAATATCTTAAAATTCATGGAGTATATATTTTTAGAATTTTTATACTGACAATTTCAGATAACCTGTTAGGTGAACACATCCATATCACTTCATATATGTTCTACAACACTCTGAAGTAAGAATGATATAATTCCTTTTAGAGGTGAGAAGACCAAGGCCATGAGAACTTAAAACCTTTGCATAAACACAAATTTCACGTTCAATTCTGTTTGACTTCAAAGTCTTCTGTGTCTCCCAGTGAAAATGTGACTACAGTATGGTACCTCCAGGTGAAATATTTATGAGCAAAGCCATTAATGACCTATATAACCCAAATAAAACCAGGATATATTGTCAAGTATTATATTAGTTATCTATTGCTGTCTGACAGCTTTCAACAATTTAGTGGCTTAAAACAAAACTCATCTGTTTCTCACAGTATTACTAGGTCAGATGTCCAGGCACAGCTGAGCTGACTTCTGTGTTCTGAGTGGCTCCAGGACTGCATTCAGAGTGCGGGGCAGGGCTGAGACCTCATTTGAAGGCTTGACTGTAGAATGATCTCTTTCTGAGTTCATGTGCTTGTTGGCAGGATTCAGGTTCCAAGAGTTGTTGAACCAAGCACTTTAGTTCCCTACTGGCTGTAGGTCCTGCTCAGTTCCTGCCTACAGGGACCTCCGCATTCTGGCTTCTTGCTTCATTAGAGCCAGCAAAGGAGAGAGTTTGTTAGTAAGAATGAAATTACTGCCTTCTGAAACCTTGGCATGGAAGGGACAGCCCACCAGCTTTGCTAGGCCTCACATTCAGGAGGAGAGGATTATGCAGGAACATGAGTACCGGCCACATTGGAGAACACTGGGGGCCATCTGAGATTCTGCCCTCAATAGGTGTGGAGATTTAAATGCCTTTTTATAAGAGATGCTAAAACAGATAAGTAATTAAATTGATGAATGAATTAAGAAACAATAAAAAGGTCAAAGTGCATGTGTAAAACGTCCCTGTTAAACTCCACACTGTGCAACATGGCTTTGATAATGACCTCGTCCTATCCTAAATGCGTCATGCGATCATTATCTCCTGTCACAGGCCAGTAGAGTGATTGGTAATTATTAAAGCAGGAAGGGAAGCTCAACATTGCTTTTTAAAGTGACAGTTCTTTCAGTTGGGTAAGGATAATTTAAAAATGATCTGTTTATTTTAGAGATGCACAATATTTGTTTTCTTTGACATGGAAACGAGCAACTCTAGAGAAAAGCCTGTCATACAAAAACTGGTTGACAAAATAATAATTTGCTTTAATTTATCTTCAGTATTTGTTGTGATAGAGATATTTCACATGTTATTTTAAAAGAGACAGCATAATCACTACTGAACTCCTGGACAAGAAAATGAAATCTTTTAGCATCCCAGGTTTGACCTTAGGTTTTCTGTGTTCAACAAGGATTTATGTGTTTGCCAAATCAGAATATACATATAATTATTACTTTATTTACTCTGCAGAGTTCTTGTAGCCCACCTCAGTGGGATTGAGCTAATTGGGTATCTAAATAATTTCATTGCAGAAGGAGTGTCTGTGTGGGGTCTTATCTAAACTGACCCAATCGTTTACTTTTGAGTGCGGCCACATGCCCAGGTTTGTTTTATAAACGGTGTCACTACAGAAGACTGTAACACATTTCTAAAGATAAAAAGTAAAATTGATTATGTTAAGGCCAGTTAACAAAAACAAATTTAAATTTATAATATTTTTTACTAGAGTTCTAAGATAAGACAATTTAGAAAGGAGATAAAACACATTTTAGAAAAATTAAAAAGAGGTATAGTGAAATTTGATCAATCATATAATTTGTTGCCCAATTGCAGACATTTCTGAGAATAAAAGAGGATGTTAGATATAGGTAATTGTAGTACATATGAACCAACATATTATTTTATTATATTGGTTGGTGACTTACAAAAGAGTTACATACAAAAATCACTTCTAATAAACTTTCTTCCTAAAATAAAAATACATGCATATTAAGACAAAACAAACCCTCGAAAAGCCTTATATTAATTATTTAGATATTAAACATTAACACAAACAAAAATATTTATTTTTGATATACATTTTTATATAATTTTAATTACCATACTGGGCACATTTTTCTCAAATACTATGCTCTTGGTATTTTTCTGAAGATTGCTTTTTAAAGTATGGTTTTAATTTAAAAAAAAATATAATTGTCTGTAATCTTTGTCAAAGATGTGTTTTATATTTTCTGGTTTTGTGTTCACAAAATTTGAAAATATCAACATTTTAAATTAATTCTCACTATACTACACTATTTTTTAAGAAAAATGTCTGTACAGGTGCTGAGTTATCTGGGAAATTCATAGCATATTTGGTTTGTTGAAGTTTATACTTAATATAACTATGTTTATATTTAAATGGGTAAATGTTTGAATGCAAATACTAGCACGTTTTTCTTTTCTTTTTTATGTTTTGTTTAAACCATACTATCTTTGTTTGAAAAAATATTTTTTGTGACAAAATGTAACAATTTGTTATTTATTATTATTATAAATATTTTGACAAGTTGAGATACATCAAAATTGTAAATTTTCCAAATTTTATGCAATTCTGATAAAGAGAATAAATTTACCTAATTAAAAGTGAGAGTTTCTTCCAAAGTTTCTTACCATGAGTGGAAATATGCCAAGGCTGTATACTGGAATATCAAAATTAATTTGTTTTGTTTTTCCTTGCTTTTATAAAGATGTAGTTCTATTTTTTAATATACTTTGTTTTCAAATGCTAAAAAATACTAAAATGTACCAAGAACATAAAAAGCTGAAGTATTTTTGGTGCTTCGTTATTCAATATGTTGGTTTAAATTTTCTATTTTATTTTCAGCAAATATAGAAAAAATTTATAGGCTTTATTTTCAAAATGGTTCAATAACAGTAATATACTTGGAATAATTTACAAAGTAGTTCTTCAGAAGTTAAATTTTTTATATGTAGGTAACTTTCCATGTTTATATCCATAAAGTACCTTAATATTAGAATTGAAAATGTATTATGAACTTAATTTAAAAGAATAAGAATAACAGATGTTTCACTAATAACATAATTAATATCTAAAGATTTACTTAGATTTCATGAATTTGTTGAAAAAATTGAACTATTACTGGAATTGATTTTTAATGTGAAATATCTGGCATTTTTATCTACATTTATCAATGTTAAATACCGGTGATCTATACCTTGAAATTTTAGCATTAGAAATTACCCTGAGTACTCAAAGTGAGGGACCCAGACCAGAAGAATTAGTATCAAACAGAAACTTGTTAGAAAAATAGTATCTTAGGCTCCAGTCCAGACTTCCTAAGTCACGAGTCTACCAATCAGTGTTATTACAAGCCTTCCAGATATTTTTGATGCATGAGTTTTGAGAACTTCTGCCAATAAACATAGTTGAAGACCATCCTTTCCCTGTTGATATTTGTTCTATAAATACAAATTTTTCTTAAAGTTTACCTAAGGTAAGCATAATTGTATAGAAAAAAATAGCTTCTGAATAATTTCTTTACTATTAAAAAAAAAGTTAGCTACTCTATTGAATAAACCATACCCCAACTTACATAACTAATTGATAATAAACTAAATTTATATATGTTAATATGTATAATTATGTTTGAAAAACTAGAAATTAGAAGATTTGTGAATCATTTGTTAAACAATTACATGCATGAGACATAGTATGCAATCCTGATATATATATATGGTATTAAGTGATCATAGACAATTAGCACAATTTTAATTTTAGTGTCATTTTTATTATACATTATGGTGTTATAAAATTGTTTAAAAGAAATACTATGATTTTTTAAAGAGGTGTCATGCAATGAATGACTTTAGTTACTATCATTTTATATAAATAATCCACCTTTGCAACAATAGATACAAAAATGATATAATTATTACATAACTTTTTCCTTTTTATTTTCAAATTTGTTTTTATGTGGCCATTTGTATGACATGTTCATAAAGAAAGAATCAAAGCAGTTATGTAAACATCCTAAAAAAAAATCAAGGCTGGGATTTAAGGTATTCTGTTATGTTTTATCCTCTTGGTAGTGCATCTCAGGATTGCCCTGTTACTTTAAACTCTGAGGGTGTAGGTGGAGTGTGAAGAATGTCTGAGTTCTTCCAGAAAGTGGGAAGCCAGGGGCTTTGGATTAACCAGGATTCCGCAGAAAAGAGACACTGTGTGGGTTTATTATGGTGGTAGCATGGCTAGAGCAGTGGAGTTTTTGCGGCACACTGGGGCTGAGCAGACAGGTGACGGGAACCTTTCTCTTTCACCAGCTGGGTCAGTTTCTTCTCCCTTAAGCATTGTGTATATGTTGTTTTGTTTCATTTCACTTTAATTTTGAGTTATTTATTTTAAGGAAGTACAGTACAGGTTAGATAATTATGAATTTTTTTAACATTTTACTTTATTGTTGTGAATGCCAAAGTAAGTGCTCATTTATATGAACACACACATTCACACACACACAAATGTGAGTAAACACACACATGAATGTTGGAACACACATGCATGCACACACACATTCATATGTTCTTAAATGTTCTGAGGGATATATCAGTAATCAAGACACTTGTGGGTGTCATATTATTTACTCTGTATTAACATGTCAAGTTTGCATATTATCAATAACGTGGACATAATTTGTACCATGAAAAGCAATAAATCGAGAAAAATAAATAAATTTCCAGTGAAGCAAAACCAGCTACAATATTTGTTTATTCCACACAAGAACAGTATCAGTAAGAATCACCATTTTAAAATACTTCCACTTAGTTTCAAAAAGTGTCCACGAGAGGGCATGCATATTCTTAAACATTGCAGTTCACATTGTCCTTTTATTCTACATTGTTTGGACTTTGGGGATGTTTATTTATGAATGAATTAAACACAACTGCCAACATTTAAAATTCCGTGTCTTTTTTTTTTCTGGGTTGAGAGTAAAATCTCTGTTCTCTGAATCCTTTACATAACCAGAAGGACTCTGAATCTTACCAGTTCTAAGTTTTTGTGACCATTTCTTTGGATAGCTGAAATAGTAAGAAAATATGTAAAAAGATAATCATTTTACAAGGAGATACACTACATACTTTTTCCTTCAAAATGGAATTTTGCCCTAGCTGGTGTGGCTCAGTGGACTGAGTGCCAGCCTGGGAACCAAAGGGTTGCTGGTTCGGTTCCCAGTCAGGGCACACGCCTGGGTGACAGGCCAGGTCCCCAGTAGGGGGCATGCAAAATGCAACCACACATTGATGTTTCTCTCCCTTTCTCTCTCCTTCTCCCTTTCTCTAAAAATAAATAAATAAAATCTTTTTAAAAAGTGGAATTTTAAAGGTGAGAATTATACACTTTACCATGGAGTGTAGAGAAAAAAATACCAATTTTTTTTTAATAAGACAAGCAGGGTGAAATGTAAATTGTCCATTATTTCTCTGCTTCTACAACACTGTCAAGCTGGTGGAAGAGAACGAATAAAAGGATCAATTATGTAAAAGTGTAATAGCCACTCCAATTTTAACCACTTTTCAAGATGGCCATCATTTATGTCATAAGCCTTATATGCCAATCCCTGGTTATTTTTAGGATGCTAGAAATTTCTATATAAAGGAAGACATATTAATATTAAACTTTTTGATTCCCCTCCTTTCCATGACTGCTAATTAAATAAGCTCAAGCCTGGGATAGGTTCTGAAGGACTAAAGTTGGAAATTGTAATAGGTTATTCTACTTGACAAATATGGAGCAAAGTGATGGATCTAAGACTATGTCTTTGGGAGCTCCAAAAATGAGAGTGTAGGAAAGCAATTGTTAATACCAAGTATTATTTAAAAACAGACAAACTCAGGCAGACTGGAGAACAGGTACATACAATGAGAGTAGAATCCTGGGTGATTAACTCCAATAAAATAGAAGCACCTGAGAATTATTTTTGTTGGTTGACATATGCATGCAATGAATGAATATACCAGTCTGAGTTATACATACAGGGTCCGTTCGATGAGCTGGCAAAGCATTTCAACATCCTCATCAAGGTTCCTTGTCATTCCCCATGCCTTAATATCAGGAGCACACAGAACAAAGGGAGAGTCTTGGAGCATCTCTAATCAATTTTTCCCCGCTTGTCGTCTTTCAGGATAGAGAAGAGAAGAGAAAAATAAGGGTCAGGAAGAAGCCAATCAGCTTACAGGCACTGCGTGAAGTTAGCAGTAGAAGTAGACACCTGTGGATGGACTCTGAAACAGCAGACTTTAGGAATGGTCCTCATGGCAGTCCTAACATAGTTTCCCTACTGGGATGGCTGGCCCAGTATTTACAGCAAGCCAACAGACGTATGTGGTGTAGGGGGAAATGCAAACCAGAACCTTGACCTGTAGTCCCAGGTGTTAGTTAGACTCTCAAATATGCTTCTGGGGTCACATTGCTTCCTTTAGTCTCTGCCATTTTCTTAATTGTTTTTATATATATTTATGTGAACATACACAAATGATTAATATCAATTAATTAATATTTATAACTTCCTGCTCTATAACCTTTACCCAGAAGTCATTTTTCACATACACACACACACAATTTCACAGAACTCCTGAAGTGAAAGTGTAAGCAAGATACACTGCTGAGAAACCCACCTCCACTACAGTGTAAGAGACCTGCACTAACTCTTCTGATATTACATAAAACCAGAATGGCACTAGAGCATTTTAATCCAATTTTCTCATTAAGTGCTAATGATGGCATTTTTTAGAATATCTTCCAGGATTGCCCTATGTTATTTTACCTATCCTTACCAGGTCTTACTAATGAGGCTTGTTTCTATGACACCCTGCAGTATATTTATAGCCATTTTGGTCATTTTCTGTCATTCTTTCCTGATAGTCATAGCAGCTCGGTCTTCTTAAATACTTTAAGCATTGTGATGGGATATTGAGATGCTCTTGTGATTGGAAAGCAAAAAACAAAAACGAAAAATTTCACACATGCTCTTCTTGGTAGCACAGCTGTGCCTACTAAAGCACAAATATTGAGGAGCTTCCCTGAATGTTTTCTCTTGGACTTTCCCAAACCCAAAGGTGAAAGTGACCATAAGAGGGTTCTTTTCATAACAGAATCTTTCCATTATGGATTGAAATGTGGCCCCCACAAATTTGTATGTTGAAGTTTGCTATGGACTGATTTTGTACCCCAAAACTCATGTGTTGAAACCCTAATTCTCAATATGACTGTATTTGGAGATAGGGCCTCTGAGGAGAAGACTGGAATTCTTAATCTGATAGGGCTGGTGCCCTTATAAGAAAATGAAGAAATATTCTCTATACATACCAAGTGAGGATACAGGAAGACAGCATTTGCAACCTCAGGAAAGAGTTCTTACCAGACACCAGAAGGGCTGGCACCTTGATCTTGGACTTCCAGTCTCTAGAATTGTGAGAAAATAAATTTTAGTTGTTTAAACCACCAGACTAAAATATTTTTATGGCATCTGAGCTCACTAATACAGTCTTACTCTCCTACCCCCAAACCTCAGAATGTGACTATATTGGGAGATAGGATCTTTAAAGAGATGATTAAGTTACAATGAGGTCATGAGGGTGGGCCCTAATCCAATATGCTTATTGCCGTGGTAAGAAGAAATTTAGGAACAGACACAGAGGACAGGCCCTGTGCAGACATAGGGAGAGAGTGACCATCCACAAGCCTTGGAGAGAGGCCTCAGCAGAAACCAACCTGTTAACACTTTGATATCTGATTTCTAGGCCCCAGAACTGTGAGGCATTAAATTTTTGTAATTTAAGCCATTCAGTATAGTGCTTTCTTATGATACCCGTTGTGTACTAATAGTCTCAGACAAAATTACAAATTTACTGTTTAACAGAAGCATCAGTAACATGAAGAGGTGAAAACCTCAGAAAGACATGCCTCTGAGTTCATGGTGACTAATCTCAAAAACCTGCAGTAGTTGGACGTCAAAGGAAATTGGGAGGAGATGCTATGTTTTCACATTCCAAAAAATTCTGAGGAGTTACGGGAAGTTTACTGTGGCATTTAGTCCATGACCTTCCGTGAGGCCATTACTGACCTCAGTTTTGCGAAGGCCTTGCCTTCCTAGTGTTGCCCCAGGGCTGACCAAGTGAACATGGTCAAGAACCGCCACAGAGGGTGTAAGTGTAACCAGCAGAATCCATTCATTTAGTGTGGTTGAGAGGATTATCTCAGTTTTAAAAAATGTCTTTTCAACTGGCTACTGCCATGAACACAAAGGCAAACAACTTGATTAGTTAGATTAGATTTTCTTTTCATATAAAGGCTGGTCTTCTTTAAAAACATTAACATTCTCATTTCTCATGTAGTTGATTTCTATAGTGGGGGAGGGATCTGTGCCTTATTTTTGTATCACTTCTAGTACCTAGCACATAAATTTAAAAAAATATGTTGTTTAATTTCATGAAGCAGAACATAACTGGGTGTCCCTATTGGAATGCCCTACTTGTTACATCCCTGCCACTTTGCTGGCTGTGTTAAAATGTTGGAAATATTGCTAGTCTGTTGTGCTTTACTCTTCCTTCCCTGTTTCTTGCTTTTGTTTCTGCTCCCATCGTCCTTTCCAGGCCTCAGTTTGATGGCCAACATCCATTCAGCATGGGCCATACATTTCTGGATGATGCCCTCTGGTCCATAATCAACCCAGTGCATTATTCTGCTGTGAAAATCTCACATTATTTTAAGTATTTTCATAGTCAGAAGTCTCCAATAACAACATTTGCAATGAGGTGTCAAAAATTTTAACAATTTATTATATCTCTTCAGGTACGTTTTCAGTTCAAAAAGAGATTCTTAAAGAAACACTTCCACAATAAAATGAGTTTGCAGTTTCACTAGCTTTTCCACCTGGTAATTAGATAGACTTTGCATGAGTCTTCGATGGCTCCAGTTTACGACTTAGCTTAACTGCTAATATCTCCTCTTTCACTCTCACAAGTGTTCCATTTTGAATGGTGTATTATACAGTCACATCATATAAAGACTATATATTTACAAGGGCGGTTTTGGCATACACAAAAACAACATTATTTTAAGGCCTCATTTATTTTATGTCGCTGATATTTTCTCAGGTACATTAGTTGTTCTCTGCCAGAGTTAGTCTAAAAGCTGTAGAAATATTTTCCAGTATAATCTTAATAAGTTATTGAATAAGTGACTGTTAACAAAATGGAAATTACTATTTTTAATTAATACCTGAGCAATCACTAAAATAGTAATGTAACTTATTAAATAGACTGCTAATAAGGAAGAAGGTGATACAATTTACTAAAGAGCTTAGTACAATTCTGAAAAGTATTTTTGGTGTGAAGTTATTTGTATGTTGCATTATCAATAGATTTTCTCCAGTCCTGGCTGCAGTTATTTACTTCCTACGTATTTTAATAGTATTTTCTCACCTATCAATCTCTACATTCATTATGTAGTATTTTACAATAGTGTATTGTTTTAGTCAAGTATCTTAGAAAGTGCCTCTTTTCACTTTTTGTCATCTGTAATATCCAAGATTCTAATGGAGTTATATTTTGTAAATCATTTTTTAAATTTATTTATTTTTAGAGAGAGGGAAAGGGAAGAAGAGAGAGAGAGAGAGAGAGACATTGTGTGGTTGCCTCTCATGTGCCCCCTACTGGGGACCTGTCCTGCAACTCAGGCATGTGCCCTGACTGGGAATTGAACCTGTGACCCTTTGGTTTGCACTCAATCCACTGAGTTACACCAGCCAAGGCCTTTTTTTTTTTTTCATTTCTATCAACTTCTTTTTAAAATTCATACAGTTACATACAGATAAGATTTTTGCATTGGAGAAAACAAAAAACCTCCCAAGTCATTTGGGCTGAATTCCACTCTTGAATTTTTTGAGATGCCTGTCAGAGGATTATATCATTGTATTTAATTTACTCATCACTAAATTTTGCTGGCTGATGTAAATATAACCCCATGTCTTTTTTGAGCTATTTTATTTAATTGTCTTTGTTCTTTCTCTTCAATTGATGGAGGACGCCAGGGCACATTCAGCAAGAAAGGTATTGAAAATTAATAGTATCTCCTTCTCCAGAAGGAAAGGGGCTGCTAAAGAAGGTAGGCGTTTGCTTCAGATCACCTACCAATTAATTGTCACAGCCTCATGACACAGACCTTTACAGTCCTACTGCTTTTATCAAGTATTGATACGCTTGAGAAAGTATAGAATCTGAGTAAACTACCATGAAGCAAAATGACTAAATCAGTGCCTTAGGATAGAACCTCTTTCTTTTCCTTCTCTTCTTCCTCCTCCTTCCTCTTTTTTTTCTTAACAAAATTACTCACATTGAAAAGTAATTCTAGAATTTTTGAAAGCTGAATAAGATATAAGTCACAGTTAAGGTATCTTCCTCATTCCCATAAAGTTCTTTATGGTAACTAGAATATCAGAGTAACTTTAGATATCTTTAATTAATTATTAAGTTAACATGAGTAACTGGATTCTAGGATATGCTTTCTTTCCCTCCCTCCCCTCATTTCTCCCTTCCTTTCTGCCTCTGGACTTTGCTATACTCTACCACACAATGACATGCTTTCGGGTCCTAAAAATGAGCCATCGTTTGTCCTCTTGGTGTTGCTGTCTGCTTCACCCCCCTCCCTGGGACCCATGACTCCTCCATGGACTGTTCACCTGCCCTCGCTGGTTATATCCTTCTTGCAATCTTGATATACTCATAATAGGATGCTAAAATGGAACTGTTTCATTCCAGATTCTTCCAAGGCCCAAGATAATGGATGCTACCTTTTGAACTGAGACTATAGACCACACATACATACAAACAGAGAAACACATATCTCCTTTGTCTCCTGGAAAATCTGACTAGAGAGAGACTGTACATCCACTTCTGGAAAGTAAAGAAAAATTGCTACATGATGGGACTGTCTCTATCTGATATCCATCCTGCCAAATATCAGAATATGACAGAAGAGGGATGTATAAGTGTTCAGCATGGGGCTTGTTCCGGAGACAGCAAGTGAAGGATTGCTTTCGATCCTGTTAAACAGAGCAGCAGAAGGGACCAAGGGTATAGTGCACTGGAGGTGCTACCAGATACCTGGCCAGAGTGGGTGGGTGAGAGAAACCTGCATTTCTTGTTGCATCATTCTTGAGATGTCTTTTCTTGTGCATTGGAATGCTCTTGCTACACTTACAGAATGTTTTTTTCCGATTCTAGGAGTTTATAGGCTCTGATGCGGAGCTTTGCACTTTCCTCTACAACTTACTATGTGCACTATGGCGAAGGTGTAGAGAAGCAGGCTCCATTCCCTCTTAGTACACTTTACTTGGTGAGGAGCACTGCATTTAGAAGGAGTTCATTGGAAAACTTGTGCTTTCTCTACTCAATGCAAGAATTTCTCCCTAAGGTTGCAAGCTGCACCTGATTTGTTTGCATGACACTGGGGTCATATTTATTATGAGATGATTACTTTCTCATTTTTTCCAACTTCTTAAATATTTAAACAGAAGTAGTATTAGAATAAACATCTGTGAGAATATAATGCAGATTTATGTGTGAGCTTAGCAGGTTAGTTCCACAAAATCTGTAGTTTTACAGATTTCCAAGTGTCTGAGAACAGAATCTTCAGCACAGAACTTTTGAAAAACAGAGATCTGTGCTTTTATAGCTTGTTACAATAGCCTGGTCAATACACACAAAGTATTACGGGTAATAAAACATATGTGACTTTTTATTCTGTTGCCTGAGATAAGAATTGAAAAAATGTATTTGTGTAGATTTCAAATATCAACTTTGTAAATGATTAAGAACTGTAAGAAAAATTTGGGAGCATTATATTATATCTCTGATTCTTTAATTTGTGGACCAAAGATTAGCACCTGTATTTCTAAGATGAGGTAGGTATAGGCGTGAGGGGAAGTGAGGACAGAGGCTGGTGCTGCTGCCATGCTACAGACATTAACAGAAGGGAGGAGACAGCAAGAGAATGTGCGTGGTGAGAGTTGCACAACGGATGTGCAATGCACGCTTTCTAAATGAGTGCTAATGAAGAGAACAAGAGAAAAAGACAGAAGAGAGACAAACTATGATGAGAAGATCCGTGACGACACCTCTACCATGAGTTGGGAGTGCCAAGACTTCTCTGTTAATCATGCTGAAGAATGACCTAGCTTTTTAAAAAAAACTACAAACACCTATGAATTTCAGCCAAGTTTATGCAAAATGTGGGCTGCTGCTTGACTATTTGTCAACTTCACAGACTTGCAAATTTTGCACCTTTTGTCCTGCACACATTCTGTGTCTACAGTTCAGCTGAGAGTTTTTGGGAAAGCTCAACCTCTTATGATACGAGTTATATAAATCTCAACCCAGATCAGAATTGGTCTTTGAAATTGTATCACATTCAGGGAGGGTTCAGTTTTCCTGACACCGAGCAGATCCTGTATGCAGTCCCAGAAATCTTCCCTCTAATCTAGTAGTGTGCTTTCAGTTGAACAAGACAGCAGTACACAGGCAGGCAGGGAACCCCAATCAGTGGAGGTTGACACTAACCCATTAAAGGTGTGAAGATAAGTCATGTCTTGTTAGGAAGACTTCAGCTTTGTGAAGTAATAGAGGGACTTGCTATTCACCCCAGCATTGCCTGATGGGGGTTGAATCTGGGACAGAAACTTTCTGTCAAATATCATCTCGCCTGTGGTCACAAAAATAGACAAATCAATTCATAATAGGAGTAACACAGATTTTTGAAATGTCTCTGAGTTTTAAAAGTTCACATTGGATCACTCTCAGAAAATAACTTAATTTCTGTCAGATTCGTCCAAATATCTAAGACATTTTAAATGCCCGAAACGCCCTTTATCAACTGGTTTTTGTCTCTCTTCCAGGGATGTGTCTATCTATCATTGTCCTACTTATCTGAAGCAGCTACCACGCTACCACTAAAGACATTTTTGGGGGAAGGGGGAGAGGGATTGGACTCTTATATGTGAAGAGAAGTCTTCGTAGACTGAGGAAGTGTGCGGTCTTTAAGCTGTGATGCCAGCTACTGCATGAAAAGCATGTTTGCAGCTTCCTTTTTAACACACCACTTTTACTCAAAAAATAACTTTGTCTTGATCTCTTTCCTGGAATATCTATCATCTTACATTATTTTCCTTCGACCTCTAATCTCCCTGCATGAAAACCTAAGTGATTTCTGAAGTACAGGTGAGAACATTTGAAGAGAATACTATCTCTGATAACTTTAGGGAGTGGCCAATGAAAAATCTGTGGCCATACTTACAACTCCAATAGAATATTGAAACTTTGAGGTCATCAAGCCTTTTCCCTCATTTCACAGAATTCAGGTGATTTTAAAGGAACGCACAGTTAACTAATATGAAATAAGAACTGGAGCGCTTATATCAAAGTCAAGAGCTATTTAGACTTAAGGATACAGGGAAATCTCCCCAGAGCAGGTGACAATTCAGTGGCAATATAGAGAAAGAGTAGTCAGAAGAGTGTTATGGATTGAAAGATTGTGTCTCCCCTAAAATTCATATATTGAAATCCTAACCCTTAATATAAGGGTATTGGGAGAGTTGAGCCCTCATAATGGGATTAGTGACCCTATAAGAGGCCCCTCAGAGAGCTTTCTGGCCCCCTTTTGCCATGTGAGCTTACAGTGGGAAATCAGCAGTCTGAAACCAGGAAGAGGGCCCTGTTCTCACCAGAATCAGACCATACTGGCACCCTGATCTTGAACTTGAACTCTACAGAACTGTGAGAAATAAGAAGTTTCTGTTGTTTATAAGCTACCCAGTCTGTGACACATTATTATAGAAACCCAAATGGACTAAGACAGAGAGGAAATATGGAGGGACTTTCAAAGTAGTGGAAACCATTGTATAAAAAGCTTAGTTAGGAGAGAGAGCAAATTGCTCACAACATGAAGAGGAAACACCATTCACACAATTTTTCACTCTTAGAACAGAAATGGCTGAACATTAATCAAGATACATCGATTTGACTTAGAGCCAACCAACAAGCCTTTTGTCTATAAACGTTGCCTTTAGACATTTTGTTTTTGTTAAGGAATCTAGAGATTACATTAACATAATTTTGAAGAAAAGGTGGTTTGAGGAAAGATATTTGTCTTTGAATTGTAAGTCAGTGCTAACTTATAACCCACTTATCACTGAGAAGACTGAGCAGGTAAAGAAATAATAATCTCATGTTCAGCAGTGCATATAAAAGTGTGATTTTTATGTCATTATTTGCTCAATAATAAAATTGGGTAAGGGTCCGGTTTTAGAACTTAAAACATCCTCACTCACCTCAGGGCTCCATGAGAGAACATAACTGTTTTAATTTCTCAGTTGTGAGCTAATGAACTATTTGCATTCCAAGAGGTATTACTTCTTTCTAAGTCAGCATCTGGATCGAATTAAGAAAGGACCTTTCTATTCAACTTAAATATCATTAAGGAGTGAGGACAAAAATTTTAAATATACTATTAAACATCACTTTCTGTGAGTGGAACTAGAATGTGGAAATAAGGAATTTGCTCCTTTAACACTATTTTCTAAGAATTGGCATATATAGATTGCAAACTATTAAATAAAGCACAATATTGTTCTCCAAGTAACAAACAACCTGTTATCTTAAATACTCTCAGTATAATTAATTTCCAAGAACTTCAGAATGTTGGCTTTACCTCTCCTTGTCATAGAAATGCTTTTGAGTTAAATAAAGGAATTTCTTATTTCACAAAGAAAAATACAACAAAGGAGGGGGAGATATTTTTCAACTGAACTTGAAAAAATAAGGTATTCTTTTTGTTAACTTTAGAGATTTTTTAAATAAAAGTGGGAATAATAGCTAACATTTAATTATCTTTTAACATGTGCCAGAACTATGCTAACCACTTTGCTTTCATTATATAATTTAATTTTATAAATATATAAGGTAGGTGTGGATATTATCATCTGCTTTCTACAGATGGAAAACTGATTTACAGTGAATCATTTGCTTGCCTGAAGTTTCACAGCAGAACATAGAAGTGAGATTCAAATCCAGGCAGGCCAATTCCTGAGTTTAAACACATAATCATTGGGAAGTAAACTACTTGTTACATCAGGCATTAGAAAGCAAAGTCAACATATTTTTCTTACAGATTTTTACCAACTTGTTTGCTTTATTTGTATTTTTTAATCATATAGATGAATCCAAGTTTTGCTTAACCTTTTTTTTCCCCCTCACCACCCTGCTTCAGCTTGTTGTGTATTTAATATAATTACCTTCAGAGGAAGGGGACTTAACTGAAAAAAATCAATATAGGATAGCCACAAACAAAGATTCATATATTATCTGTGTCTGATTAAAAATATATGCATTGCTTGGTTTTACTTATTTAAATTATAATTGATTCACTCACATTTGGGGAGATATAAATTTCACTGTAAAAAATACAAATTATAGGAAAAGATAATAAATTATTCTCATATATATGAAGGACACATGGACAAAGCCAAAGGTGGGGGTAGGATTGAGGTTGGGAATTGGGGATGGCTGGAGTGGTGGGGAGTGGGGTATGAAATGGAGACAACTGTACTTCAACAATAATAAAAAAGAGGAAAAAATTCACAAGAATAATTAACCTGCTTTCTTAAAAATGTAATAATTATTATTAGCTCTGGTACTAAGTTTCCAGACATTATAAAAAGTAAAGTAAGAAGCCAAGTCTAGTCCCCTATAGAGGCACATGGACATTTGAGATGTAAATGTACTTTGTTTAATAAGGTGTTTATAATTTTTAAATTGCATTTGACTTAAATTTATAAGGCAAATGATCGCCACTTGTACTAAAAGAGTGCATTAAAAATGGACCAGCAATTTTTTATTTTCAGGTAGGTAAATAACTTATTTGCAGTTTTTAGAATTCCCTTTTAATTTTCCAAATTACTCATTTTTCAAAGGCCTTTTTTGTCATTGCTTAAACTCGACTCCTCTTAAATACCATGATTTGTTGTTTCAGTAGTGAAAGAGCAAATATCGTTAGATGAATTGTTCCTTTAGTGGAAAAGAATAGAGGTTTTATCCCCAAGTTCTGATTGCTCCCCCCCCACAAAAAAATATTTTTAAGCATAACAAGGTGATAAACATCAATTACCACCCACAGAAAACGAGAGAACTTTTTTAAGGTGTAGAGCTGCAGAGGATATTGAATTTCAAAGTTTGCTTGTTTTAGTATAAATCTTAAAAAGATCAAAGACCAATTAATTTTTCATATTAAATACACAAGTGAATATGTCTACAGACTGATATTTCTATAAACTGGATTAGCATGTAAAATTCTAACCAGGTTAGTAGAACACCACCAGATGGAGTTTTTGTTTGCAAATGAGGTGAAATCATATAACAGTTACTGTTGATAGGTTAAATTTGACTAGCTCAATTGCATGTTAATAAAAGCAATGGCTATATTTTTTCAGAAGAAAAGGGTCACAAAATTATATTACCATTTTAATACTAGTCATGCGTTAAATAGATTCATTTTTGAAGCAGCAGACATCTTGCAGACATGTGCTAAATAAAATCCTTGCATTGTAATGAGGTCATGAAATTTTCAAAGTGCACCCAACTAATAAGTTGTAGTTTTTGAACATTTAGGAAATGTCTGCACATCAATCCTAGTGTTGCATTCACCTCTCCCTGGTGGCTGCTGCTTGAAGCTCTGGAGCTGTGATCTCTGGGACTCTTGTAATCACTTCACGCTGTCCATGTCTCTGCTGTCTGTTTCTCACCAATGTTTATTCCTGAAAGCAGAGTTAACAGTAGCCACTTAGTCAAAAGCTGATGAATCATGGAAGAGCAGAGGAGTTCAAGGAAAAAAATTGAACTCGACATCAGATGACACTATTCGTAGTGCCCACTGTCAAACTGAGAGACATTCTACAAAACAACTGACCACTACTCTTCAAATCAAGGTCATTAAGGCAAGGAAAGACAGAGGAATGGTCACAGATTGGGGGACTGCAAGGAGGTAGGGCCAGTAAAGCATGTGCGATCTTGAATTCATTCCTGACATAACAAAGATGTTAGGGGAAAAAAGGATTGTTGTTTTGTTAATAGCATTGTATCAATGTTAATTTTATAGTTCTGATCATTACACCATGGTTACATAAGATGTTAACATGGAGAGGCTAAGTGAAAGATATACAGAAATTCTTTGTACTATGTACCTGAAACTCTTCTGTAAGTCTAAAATCATTTCAAAATAAAAAGTATAAAAATTTAAGAAGTAAAACACATTAAAGAAGATAGAGTTGTATGATTCCAGAATATTAATAAGTGCTACAGACTTAATGTGTCTTCTCAAATTTCATGTTTTTTAAAAGACTATTTATTTATTTTTTAATGAAAAGGAAAAGGAGGGAGAAAGAGAGGGAAAGAAACATCGACGCACAGGTGAACCTTTGATTGTTGACTTTCCCACGCCCCCAGTCAGGTATCTGGCCTGCAACCCAGGAATGTGCCCTGACTGGGAATCAAACTGGTGTGACCTTTCGCCACTGACTTTTCTCTTGACAGGATGATGCCTGTCCCATTGAGCCAGCCAGGGCAAAAATTCACATGTTGAAATTTAACCTTCAAGGTGATGGTATTAGGAAGCGGAGCCTTTAGGAGGTGCACAGGTCATGAGGCTGGAATCCTCATGAATGGGATTAGTACCTGTGTAAAAGACCCTAGCAGGCTTTCTCATCCCTTCTGCCATGTGAGAGCATAGGGAAAGACTATGAACTAGAAAGGGGACCTAACTCCAAATCTGCTCATGCCTTGATCTTGGACCTCCCAGCCTCCAGAACTTTAAGAAATAAATTTCTGTTGTTTATAAGTCACCTAGTCTAAGGTACTATGTTAAAGCAACCCAAGTGGACTAGGACAAAAAGAATATTTGGCCACATCACTTTTAGTACTAAGTTGGTAATGCAGCTATTCAAACACAATTTTTGCTTTTAAGCCATCATTTATGTGGCACTGTATGCCACCATACATTATCATGTACGTACTGTGTACATACCATATAAATACGTCACATATATATTATCATGATATGCTAACTAGGTCATCATTTTACAATGGCTTCATACTTGTGCACATTAAATGTTATAAATTTGAAGATTAGTTTTAGTAAATATCACATTTCAAGTCCATAATTCTCTTCCATTTCTTGGAAACATGTAGCATACAAAACTTAAGAGAGTCAACCAAGTAGAACAATTCTGAGTTTATCTAGCAAACCTAATGAATAACTCATATTCATGTCATTAAGGATTTTAAGAACCAAGATTATAAATCATTAATTATAAATTATAAGAAGTGACAATATTAATGTTGTTAAATGAATTAGTTTTACTGGCATGAAGTAATATTGCACATTATTATTTTGTAAATTTCACAAATTTACTAATCCTTTAGCCAAGAAAATGCTATTATGAGTGCAATTATTAAGTTAGTTTTATTTATTAAATTATTTTTTCAAATTATTGGAAAATTCTAATTCTGTATAATTCACTTGACAGAGTTCTATCTTTTTATCCTCTAATGATTCAAATAGATCCTTAAATTAAGATAAGCAATTTGTGTGGTCATTCACTTTATTTTTCTTTCTTGGATAGCACTTGGCCAGAAAGAAACTGTTTCTCACAGGCGTGGCAGAGGGAGAATCCGAGGCCCCACATATACCTACAGGTGCCATACCATTATTTTATTTTCATTCATTTTCCCACCAACTGTTCATGGCACCCTCATTTTGTTCCAGGCACTGTTCTAGATTCTGAGTATACAGTTGGGAAAAATATAGTATTTCTGCCTTTATATATCTTACATTCCAATAGGAGAGCTAGAAATTTACAACTAACAGTAAATAAGTACCCAGGACAATTTCAAGGAGCAATAAGAACTATGAAATAAATGAAGCCTAGGGTGAGAAGTTAATGTGAAAGGGGGCAAGACATTTTAAATACAACAGTCAAAGAAGGCCTCTTTAAATAAAGGACATTTGCATAAAGATCAAAATGTAAAAATAATTTTAGGTGGTGAGAAAGAAATGGTCAGTGGCCTTGCAAAAGGAAGAAATGAGTTGGTGTATTTGAGAACCAATCAGAAGATCAATGTGGCTACAGGGGAATTAACAAGGCAGAGAAAAATTGGAATGACTGAACAATCAGAAAGGAAAAAGAGTATTAGGGCCTTCTAACCATTCCTGAGAAGGTTGCATTTAACTCTGAATGCAATGGAAGCCATTGGAAAGTATTGGGACAAAGTGTAACATGATTTGATTAATGTAGGTTTTGAGTAGGTAACTCAGGCTGCTTTGTGAAGAAAATACTCTTGGTGGAATAGAGTGGACACAGGGAACTGGGTAAGGAGACTATTACAAAAACTCAGTAAGAGAAGATAATGGCTAGAGCTAGGTTGGTAGCAGGACCATTGTGAGAAGCCAAAATAATTTAATAGATTGGATGAAAAATAAAAGAAAAGAGGAAATACAGATGTCTGCTATGTTTGTTTATTTTTGTTTTTTCATTTTTGTTTCTTTGTCTGTACAATAGATTGAATGATGGTTGCTATTTTTCTGAGAGGGAAAATGTTAGGGGAAAACGCAGCCAGCAGTGGCGAGTGGCAGTGAAGGTAGAAATGCAATCCCAATAGTAAGAAGCAATGGAGATCAGGGAAGAGCACCCTAAAGGGTACTCGTCCACTAGGGATGGCTAGTGGATAGAGGTGCAGTACTGAGCTTAGCCACCATAAAGAACTAAGAGCTGGGAAGGGAATAGTGACCATCCTCCTGTAGCTGCTAGATCAGGTATCATCAGCAGGAACTTGTCTTGGAAACAGCCTATGAGGGTCCCTTACTCTTAAATACCCCATAAATTATTCAGGCTCCCAATATCTATCACGTCCAACCCTTCCATTTAGCACTGGTCTTAGAGAGGCAGAAAAGGCTGAGACTCCCTTTTTTCTTTCTTTATTTTTTTTCTTTTTCAGGTTTCATTCTTCTCTATAATAAAATCTTTAGAAAATTAATATACAGGAAATGAAAACAAACCAGTACTACTAAAATATACCACTTTTTATCTCCATCTTTTCACAAAATTCTTTCTCTTACTCAGAAATGGAATATTCTCTGTTTTTCTTTGTTTTGGAAAACATTCCCTCAACAAAATAACAGCCTATGCGTGATGGGAATTTCAAGGGAGGAGGAAATTGGATTCACACAACCTATTTGAAGTCTCAGAACTGACTTAAATTAATACTTGTATTTCTCCTTCCCACACAAATAGGAACCAAAGTTTTGCATTTCTCTGGTTAGGGCCATCAAATCAAACGCCTCCTTACTGCATCCTCCTATAAGATTTTTTCCTTAAGACGATTTGCTTATTTAGCTTTGCGTTTTGTTTCTGTAATCACTGTCACATAAATAAATAACCAGAGAATTTTTTTAAAGAGAAACAACCATAAATGAAACATAGTTTTCAAGTATGCAAAAATCTGGCAAAGTCTGGGAAATGTGGAATTTTTAAGGCTATGTTGGTTTAAATTGCAAAACTAGAAACATTAAAAATACTAATGCTTTAAAAAATTTTTATTTTAGTGGATAAATGACTCAGAAATACTACAAATGATGACATAAATGAGTACTGAATGTACTGATATTATAACTATAAATTATTTCATTACTTTCTCAGTGTCACAGAGAAAAAATAAAAGGCTAATCTTACCATTCAAAAAATCTTGACATGTGTATAATTCTGTTTTCTTGAAACTTAAAAGGAGCTTATAATGAATTTACAGGTGAGTGTGCATCTTTAGAAAAGGACTTTGATTCACCTGTCTTGGAATTTTGGTGTCTCTATGTCCTATTGATTTAATAGAGACTTTTAATTTCAGCCTTGAGTATAAACCTCATATGGTCTATTCAGTTAATCATTTCTTACTAAATAGAAATATATTCTATGATAGGTTGTCTTAAGACATGTCATCTGTCTGAAGCTTAATTAGTAAGAACTGTGGCTGGGGTGTAGTTAATCAGACAAGGCTTCATGGATATGGGGTGGCGAGGAGGAAAGAGAGAATCTCTAGGTGGGGTTATAGCGAGCCCTGAGTGAAAATGAGGAGCAGATGGCAAGGCTGTGCTGGTGGTGGGAGCACCCCTAGAAAGGGCAGAAGTTCCCTGATGGTGCCCGTGTGGGTATGAAACCTTACTTCCTCTGTTTTATAGCCCTTTGATATTCCCAAAAGGACTTCTCAGACTTGAACTTCTTCCGTGAACTCTGAAATACATTCTGAGTAGGAAGTATCATATTCGTAAATTATCCTTTCAGCTTTATGGAAACACAGAAATTTTAGACCATTTTGAGTAACTAATGGAGAGTTACTATAGCAATAACCAAATCAGGCCCAGACTGGGACTAGGACATTTCAAGTTGTTGTAGTTTGTGTTGGACTGTTTCCTTGGTGAGAGAAGCTATAATTAATTAACAACCTACTACTACAGTTATTTCTGGGTTATCACTGAACAGAACAGAAAGTGATTTTTTGACCTACATAAGAAATGGAATCTTACAACATTATTTAAAATAATTGATGACAGCAAAGTGGTTCATAAAGATTTTTATTTTTGAAGAGGCCCTATGAAGTACCTGTCACAACATTCATCCTTTTGTGGTACAATACAGAGTTTTGTCCGCAATGACCTATCTGCCCTCAGTGGTGACCATTGCTTTGGTCAGAATGATAAAGAATAAAAGCATCCTGAATTAATGTGATCTTAATTTTATTTTTAATTTAATATATCAAGCCCTAATTTTCCTGTGTTTCTAGATAATTAACATTCCATTTGTTTTTCTGCAAACAACTGCTATTTTAAAAAAATAAATGCCTATATATCTTATTTTCAACAATAATATTAAAATTTGGGGGGGAAATCTGTTATATTACCTAAGATTTCTTGCAGAGTTAATTATACATTTTCTATTTTTTCCTTACCTGTATTTGTAATGTGAGCACAGATAATAATTCTAATGAAATTCCAGGTTTTTAAATAATCAGCTAAATATTTTTATCATGTTGAACCAGAATGTGTGCTAATTGCTTATAGTGTTTATGGATAGAAAAGAGTTAAACAATCTTCAGAGAAAGTTTATTCTCAGAGTGTTTAGAATATTTTTTTTTATTTCACAATGTTCAAAATGTCTTTGTGTGTTTAATATCACCATGTAGTTACCAATCATAATTAGCCACATTAAAAATACACCTACATATATTTAGAGATCTCCAAATTACTAACCAGAGAAGGAAACGTTGGCATGGTAATAACCATCATTCACTGCTCCTATTTTTCTCAAGTACACAAATCCAGTATTTCCTGACATTACTCAGACTTGTAAGAACCTCTTGTTTACTCTTGGAAGACAAATTGTTTCCATCGTTTTTTCCCCCTAGTATTGAAGAGAATGTAAAATAGAAACTGTTATAACTTTGAACTTTCAAACAATTCCTTCCCATGGCAGCCCAGATTTACTGTCCGTTACATTTTATATTGCCACTCTGTTTAAACTTTGAGCTAGCCACAAAGAGAAGCAGGAAGATCTAGGAGATGGATTTTAAGCAAGGAAGTCATACCTGATTAAAGTTAGAACAGAAAGGAGAAAGAAGGGCTGTTTTGGGAAAGGAATGTTATACAGAAGTTGTATCCAGTAGATGAATTCAGTTCTCACTTAAATTTAGAGTCAGAAGTGATTTATTATTAAGAACTTAGTCTTATCTGCCAGATTATTTTGAAAATTAATCGATGCCTATCTCTCAGGTCATTTTATGCTTTTGTGACACAAATCTGAGAAACAACAGATTAAGGCAGGGCCCAGGGCCTTGGGTCAGGGAAAAGACCTGCCTCCCTCCCAGTCTCTTTCTGACTCCTGTCTCTTCTTTGTGAACCTCTGAAATTCCTTTTGTTACTGATGACACCCCTGTGAAGTGAAGAAGTGAAATACCTTCTTCAGTTTCTCTGTCACTTCCCTTTTAGGATTCAGGCACAGGGCTGAGTGATATTGTGACTCAGGAAAAAGCTTGGTGACTGAGTCTCTCCCACGTGCCAGACACAGAGCTATCTCCTTGTCATCCTTGAGTCCATGAAGTCCCCACCCAGCCCTGTTCTCCAAGGCTCCTCTAAGCCTTCCTTTAGGTGGAAGGACTCACCTGAGCTCAAGTAATAGGTCTAGCACTGGTTTCTGATAACTCTCCTGGGCCAAAGGAAGTAGGAAGAGGATGGGTAACCATGTCAGGCAGGCCTGCTTTCTTCAGAACAGGGCAGGACGACAAGTGGGCTTACTGAAGAGTGAATGAGCTGCCTTCCATGGTTTTTGTCTGCTTTGCCGAATAGAAGGCAAAGTGACCTAATTAACAAGGAGGGAGGACAGAGAGATCAGCTAGTATTAAGTGACTGGGAGAGTAGAGGACACTTTACAATCATCACTGTGCTGAACAGAAGGGAGGTGACAAGATAAACAGAACAATTGTGGGCATTTGGATGGCCTGGCTTAGGTCAGTGACCGTGAATTTACAGTGCAATCATTCTTCTTGGTTCTGCAGTTGTCTTCACTTTTGTGTAGACCATATGTGATAAAGTAGGTAAAATTTCATTCTTCTTTTCCACTATGGCAGGTATGGGTTACAACTTTATCACTGGTGAATGAGCTCCTTTTTTCAGGGTTCTGAAACATTTGGTGTGTTTATATAACCCACATTATTAATATAGATCAGAGCTAAGGTGTTTTCGAAATATTGGATGTAATTTGCAGACTCTGTTACATTACAGTGTAACAACTCCCTGAAGAGAGAAGATGGTCAATTACATTTGCATGGTCTTCTGGTCATTTTCATGGGGGAACAGCTGCATACTTTTCATTAGAAATGATTACTCATTGGGTTTATTTGACAAACATTTATTAAGAACCTATTATATGCCAGGTACTTTTCCAAGCATGGGGAGTACAGAGATAAACAGGCAAAGTGGCTGCATTTGTGATGTTTACATGAATACATGATAATTGTCTGAAATCAGAAAAGAAAACAAGTTAGTCTGCGTATGTTTGAGCATGTCTGTGGGAAGCGCCCATGAGGGTGTGGCTGTCAGGAGGGAGGATCATCTCCTGCCTCTTTCACACAGTTTCCCACTTTCTCAGTTCCCTTCCCTATTCTTCTAACCCTTTTCTATAATTTTTTTTTGTTTTTATTGTGAATGTTTACCAGGACAATGATGTAATGGTCTGTGTTGATCCTTTTCTAAAACTTGGACCTCCTTCTTTCTTCTAGCTTTTCTTTTCTTTGTAGAGTTCTTATATTATTTAAAAATTAAAAATTAAATTATTAAAATTCTAAATCGAAGCTTAATGTTTTTGGATTTTTTACTGTTGTTATATAATTTTTCTCAACTGATGATGGAAAATGTGCAATATGAAGTTGCTAATCAGTGAAATTGGGTAAAACACAAACATGAGTTAGTCCTTGCAGCAATCCTACTCAAATTAGGAGGTTATGGCATATTACGCATTACAATCCTACTAAATCCACTTGTTGTTTTGCAATTATCTAAAAGATACATATTTTCTAGGATGCCTTTTCAACTTTAATACAGATTTCCATAAGTAATGATACTGTGGAATGTGACCAAGCATTTCCCAGAATTGCTCTATGAGAACATAAGAAATACTAAAAGAATTCCCAATTTGTCTTTATTGACTTGGTTGAACACAAGACGTTCACTATAACTTTTACATGTTTAATGGATGTGCTGATGCAGGAAACAAATTTTCAAAGCCACATGCTTGAAAGCTAAACACACACAGCAGTACACACACACTTGATATCACTACTGACCCCATTTATTTAGTTTACTCATTTTTATTCCTGAAATGATCATTGTTCAAATTCAAATGCGCTGCATTTTTCCTATCAAAATTAATGCAGCTGGATTTATGCACATAATTTTTTTTGTAGAGCCAGAAAAAACATAATTGAGTCATTTATCTAGTTAGAAATTATATGAAGGTGAATGTTTTAAACTCCACCTTTCAGTGAAACCTATCATTTTGAGTCACAGAAACGTGTGTCTTTGCCAAGCCTACATTAAAAACAATCATATGACATTTCTCATCTCATCAAGATCAGTTGTCAGTCACATGGCCTCAGAGAAAAATATTACCAAAAACTTTAGACTATGAATTCTCTTTTTCTGTTTGCTCTTGGTCTGAGATTAGGTCAGAGCCCCAGCTTCTCTGTCCAAAAACTCAGGTAGGTTTTAATGAGTCACTCAGTATTTCTTCAAGCCATTCTGTGATGATTACCAAATGCTTTTCTCAAGTGAAACTGCTTAATAATATTTAAGTTGTTATTTTTAAATACTTGTTAGCCTGTAATATAAAACCTTAAGCATTAAGAAATAAATTATATTCCAGAATTTGATATGCAACCTACTTTTTGGCATCCTATTAAAATAAAAACTAGCTCAAGAAGATGGTCTGATGCCATCATGTGCCGAATTAGAGTAGACGAGTTCGTCTATGAAATAGTTGCATATACTTGACAGTGAATTTTCCCACACAGAATGTGCATTGCCATAGAGGGTCAATTCAAGCTGTAGGGGAAGCATGATGTTTGATGAAGCAAAATTTGCTCAGGAAAGCAGGAGGAAATAGGACACTGATGGATTTCATAAGATACATTCTTTATCATTATAAAATAACATGGAAAACATGCTAATCAATGAAACATTGGAAAGATCAACATTTTAATATTACTTAATTTTCATTGGGAAGAAAACATCCTAAATATTTTTTAGGTGGTGAGGACAGTGTTTCATTTTAAGGAATATTAAGTAATATGATTTAAAAAATATTGATCAACATATATAATCTATCTTTCATAAATATTTTAAATAAATGAAAACATATAAATAAAATAGATTGTTTTGACTGATAGAAAATTGAAAGTATGAATTTTGTGTGGTGAAGTAGACTAAATCTCATGTTGGAAAAAATTTTAAGATGATTGTGTTGCCCTCTTGTGGCCATTTCAAAGAGCAGGTTTAAAAGGCCTGATGTTTTAGAAGGCGTGATAGGAGTATTGATTACAGACAGATAAATGGCTCTGGAAATTTGGACAGCCTTTTTCACTTGGTCTGGTTTAGGAAAGCTGCTGGACCACTGAGGGCCCAGTTGAGAGCCCATTTCTAGTAGCTGTGGGAGCTGCAGTGTAGTCCAAATTGAGTAGGGGTTTGGGATTAAGCTCCCAGTTCTCACTGTAATCTTGATTGAGTCACTAAACAGTCTCTTGGGTAGTGACCCTTAACACTTGGGATTTTGGTTCCTCTACATAGCTCTATTCCACTGTGACTTCAGCCCATCCGGGGTCAGTGCCCATGATCCAAGTCCCCATCATGTGTTATTCACAGTGAAATCGCCCGTGTTCTCTTTCCCAAGAACTCAGAGCTAGCTATCAAGAATGTGAGGTGCTGATCTCAAGTCTGCTTTTCACTTGTGATCCTTAAAAAACCACTTCCCTGGATAGATCTTATTTCTCCTTACTGAAGAACGAAGGAAGAGAAAAGGGAGACTTAACATGTATTGAGCTCCTAGCAAGAGACTTGTCCTCTGCTAGGTGCTCTGTATGTCAGACAAGAATGCATTATCATTCATGTAATGATTATGTAACTCAGAAAGTTATAGAAGCAAATCCCTTAGAAATCAGAGTATGCACTTTTCCCCTCAGTTTTCAGATGAAGAAACTGAGGCTCAGAGACATGAAATGACGTCATTGAGTTAACAGAGGCGAGCAGTGGAGGCATTAGGATCCAACCCAGATGTATTTGATACTTCGGTGCTAGATAGCACAGAGAGTGAGCAAGGTATACTTGAGGTTATTTACATTTGAGAAATGCTGAGGGGAACAATGTTAAGCAGATTTTATTCAGTTTCTTGTAGCTTTAGAGGTCTAAATGCCCACAGTTACGCAATGTCACGCCTTTGGAAGCATATTTGACCCATGTTAGTGCTCTGAAGGGCCCACTGAAAGCAGTGATGTATGCCCATGGGTTGTCATCCGGCATCTCACCTAATGGAAGATCTCCCTAATTAATCACTACATCAGTCAGAGTTTTTGTTTTAACACAGGTTTCTTTCTATGGTTGCCTTTAATGATAATGTATAATATGATTTATTTTAATGTTGTAATTTCATTAAATATTTCTTTTCTGCTAAATTTCCATTCCCTAGATGACAGAAATTAGCTCAGAGATAAGTAAAACAACTTTCAGTGAGTAGGCACTCAGTAAATAATTGTGGCAAATGAGAATACAATGATATGGTTTTGCAAATTACAATTTATATTTAAGTTTGCCTGGGGTGTTCATGGCTGGCATGTCATATGTTCCTATCAAGTTATTATTTCAACAGAGGCATCACATAGCTTACCCCGAAGGGTGTCAAAAAATAGAAATTGCAGGCATCATGGCACTGTCAGGGAAGGATTTCATTGAAAGGAGATTTCAAGGCCTTTAAATCACATGCGCAATGTTAAAACCTGAGCATTAGAAAGGATTATATGAGTCTGAAAGATAAAAGAGAGACTTCAGTTCATCTGTAATAATGTATTTTTCCACCTCTTACTACTCTGGTTGCATTTGCAGCTGAGACTTCCCTGAGCTTTGTGGGGTCCAAGCAGGAGTTCACTTGACAGTACCCTTTTGAGCTCAGAGAGCAAATACACAGTCACAGAATTTTCAGGCTGGAAGAACTCTTAGAGGTCATCTTGACAGATTATTTTCAAACTCTGTAGGAAACAGATGGGGAAACTCTTGGAAAGTTTGATTAAATTTCTATTTCACAAGATATGTTTAAATATGTCTAAAAATGAAATTTTAACACATCAGATGCTACTTATCCTTTGACTAGTGCTACAAGCTTTTAACTTCTACCATTTCCACCTGATTAAAAATATTCTAGATTAGGAGGTTAATTATTAATTTTTTTATTGTGATTTCTCAGGGTCAATACAATCATAACAGAAATTGGATAGTAAGATCCATATAAAACCACAACCCTCAGTCGTTAACTATTAATTTCAAAAAGACATCTTTGTTCTGGCTGAATTGATTTTCTCATAATTAATGGTTTCAGACAATCTCATGACACATGCTATTCTAATAAATACCACCTCTGTTGTCTTATATTTTGAGTTTTTCCTGTGATGGTGCCTCAAAGCCCTTATTTCAGAACTTTCCCCTCAGTTTGCCATGGAGGAAACTCAGGCCCAGAGAATAAAAAGTAACTGAAAGCAGGATTTCTTAACTCTGAGTTTGTTTTTCCTTTCCAACACACCCTGCATGGAGTGATGGCTATGGAAGAAGTCATTTAATGAAAGAAAAACTAAAAATTATGAAGCTTTCATTTTTTTTCTTTACATGGAATCAGTTTGAAATCTATGCAAAGAACAGCTCAAATTTGATTGATTGAAGTCTGTGTTGATGTGAGTTCATTTTGACCACCAAGGACAGACTTTGGCTTACCGAATGGTTCACCATCTACTGATTTGGCTTTTGGAAGTCTTTGAGATTACTCATTTTGGGGACACAGGATAATAGATAGACCTTTGCAGAAAAAAATGTGTTAGATTCTCCTTAGGTGTTCAGGAATTTCAAGTTTCTTCCAGAGTGAAGTCAGAGGTAGATTATTTTGGGGAGGAAGATCTATGCCTTCCAGCCAGTGCTGATTCATCTCACTGCATGTGGTGTACACCAGATATGGGTTATTTAGTGATCGCTTCTAGACAAGTATTTGCAGTAAGGCTAACCTTCCCCCAAACTACAATTTAGAAGGCAAAAAAATGAAACAGGAGTTACACTGTTATTGTCAAGTTCACAGAATTACACTTTCTGTGCCTCCCAGCTAGTAGACATTTAACTTTTTAAAAGTGAAATTTATATGTTTCGGAAATGGCACTCCATCTACAAGCTTTCCATGATCACTTTTTCTCCTGCAGGGCAGCTCATGTTACTTTCACTTCATAAAAAATAAAAATTTGTGATAAGTTGTTTATTTTTTCTTCCTACTTTAGTTTAGTAAATGAATGAAATAGACATTTCTAATAGGACCTGAATTATCTTTTTATATTTGTCCCAAGATCATCTTTGGAAAGACATCACAGTTAAAAGTGTGGATAAAACATGCCAACTATCTTTTATTATATTTTAGAACATCATAAAGAAGAAATACTTTCAGAAATAAACTATTTTCATAATAACCACTATCCAGAATAATTTTTTCTACCTCTATTCTTAAAAACTGTATGTAACGTGGATAGTAATTAAACTACTTTTGATAGAATCTTAAAAATAACTTTTGAGGAACCCAAGCATGTTTAGGCCAAATTAATGACTTTTCCATACTTTTTATTCTATGATTATGTTAACTCTTTTTAGGTGGTAGTTTTTAATTTTTTAATTTATCAATTCTCTAATTCATTTGACAAACACTTATCAAGTATATACTATGTTTCAGCAAGATGAAAACTTGCACAAAATGATTTGATTTTAGTGACTTCTTATGACTTTACATATACAAAAATATGTACATACAGTAAAAAATATGTAAGCATGGAAAAACATACATCAATCAAATGTTTCCTGTTTTTACTTGTTAATGGTAGAATCACAGAAAATTCTATTTTTTTGTTTCATGCTTATTTAAATAATCTAAATGTACTTATAATAAGAAAAGCTTGTTGAAAAATATTATGGAGCACCTAAGAAAACCTATCATATTCCAGATATTGAAATATAAATAAAAGATGACTCAGCATTCTGTGGTGTAGGAACCACAATCAGATGGGGAATTTGTTAAAAAATATTAAATGCATCATGATAAGCACTCTAATATAGTTGTGCATTAGGTAACAAGGAAGTTCAGAGGAAGAGCACTAAATGTCTCTTTGAAGAAAACACGTTATTGGAAATTTTTGGCAGATTATGAGTAAGAGATTGTAAGTTGGATAAGAAAGACTTCATTTCATGAAGAGGGAGTAGAGTGTGCAAATTCACAAAGCCGTGTGAACAATGGACGTACTGTTTGATAAGGGTGAGCCAGTACGTCAGGGTATAGTGCATTGGGGGACACTGCCAGGAATTAAGTTAAAATGTCCCCAAGGAGTGACACTACAAAGAGTGTAGTGGGATGGCCCTGGCCCAAGGGGCTTGCTTGGAGCATTGTCCCATAAACTGAAAGGTTGTAGGTTTGATACCCTGTCGGGACACATACCTCAGTTGCAGGTTCAATCCCCAGTTGGGGTGTATATGGGAAGCAACCAATTGATGTTTCTCCTCTCTCTCTCTCTGAAAAAAAAAATGCCCTTGGGTGAGCATTAAAATTTTTTTTAAAGAGTGTAGTGTGTTAAACAGTGGTCGTTCCAAAAAGTATATCCAGGCCCTAATCCTCAGAACCTGTTAATATCACCTTATTTGTTAAAAGGACCTTTGTAAATATAACCAAGGAACTTGAGATAAAGAGAGCATTCTAGATTACCTGGATGAGCCCTAAATCCAATCATAAGTGTCCTTATAGGAAACACATAAATGTAAAGGAAGACACAGAGGAGAAAGCCCTGTGAAAACAGGGAGAAGTGGCTGGAAGCCAAGGAATGCCAAGAATTGCCCTCCACCACCAAAAATTAGAAGAGGCAAATAACAGAATCCCTCCTAGAACCTCTGGAGGGAGCATGGTGCTACTGACACCTCAATTTTAGACTTTTTGCCCCCAGAATTGTGAAAGTATATGATTCTTAAAAACTTGTTGTTTTAAAGCCAACAAGTTTATGGTAATTTGTTACAGCAGCCCTGGGAAACCAATACAAAGGGCATTATGTGTCATATAATGAGAATTATAGGGACTTTGGGAGTGAAACTACTTTGTTTGTGTTACAACTCTGAGTATAGTAAAATGTCCCTTTGTGAGCTAGATGCAAGGACTTATGAGTTTTTCTAAGAATTACAATGAAACATGTTGTGTCAATTTATGTCTGTTTATGAATATACCTCAGGTACACAGAACCACATGTTTTATATACATAGAATTACAGGCTGAATAATTTAACATTTTTGTATAGGGAACCAGAGTACTCAGTATAATGGTTGCACTGCAATCAAAGATAGCATCTTCAGAAACACATCCCTTTTAAAACAAAGTCTATTTTTATAAACACATCTTTTTTGTACAGTGCAGTAGTGTGAGTTTCTTAAGCCCAATTCTGATTCGAGTAATTTTTCTTAGCCTATTCTAATGTTTGCCTAGTAGTTTATGAATTGATGATATTTTCCTTCTTTGCCTGTCATGATAGTTTTGGCATAAAAGTGAAATACTACATTATTTTGCACAAGAGGTTGTGGATCTGGATTTGAGAATGTGTGTCCCCGTAGGTATACCCCTGACCATGATAATGATGTGATATTAGGGAAGTGTGCTGGATAGCTTGTCCTGGGGGCCTGTGAGGCTCCTAATGAAGCCACAGGCTTTATGTGTGCCCTCCTCCAGGTGGAAAAAAATTCAGACCACCATTGTAATGAATTATTTTCCAAATTTGGTTTTCTCCTGCCAGCCAGGAGTGATGCTAATCAAATAGGAAACTCATGATCAATATATACAAACAGGAAATGAGGACAAGACTGTGTCCCCTAGCTCCTCTGCCTGAAATAAGACTTCAGGACAATGTGAATTCGGGAACAATATTTAGGTCAGTCTAATTCAGGACTGAGCAACCTGGGCACACTTAATAAGCATCAGCTGTAGGGGCACAGGTCTGGGATATGGCAGAGAGTCATCTAGGGCTCTCTGTAAGAGGTTGGCTTTACAACTCAGTCTTTTATTATCATAATTCATTTCCGAATTGCATTTTCATGATGGAGATGGGGTGGTAAGAATAATTATCCCGACATTGTTTTTTAAAATTAATTTCTAAATTTAACAACATACAGCTTAGTTGTAGTGTTTCTTTCCTTGCCTGACTTTCTTTATTAAATTAAATTTATTGGAGTGACATTGGTTAATACATTATATAAGTTTGAAGTGTACAGTTAGTTCTATAATGCATCATTTGTATATTGCATTGTGTGCTCATCACCAAAGTCAAATCTTCTTTCATCACCATATATTTGGTCTCCTTTACCCTGTTCGTCTTAACTTTCAGTTTCTTTTCCTTGCCTTTTCACATTTATTCTTAAGTAGGAGATTAGTTGTCTCCAATATTCGTTCCTCTTTTCCACCAGATGTTAGCCTTGTCCAGGGACACTCAGAGTAAACACTTTATTTCCCATGTAACAAAGTTCTGGCCAGTGTGCTCTAAATAGATTTATGGAACATCCAGGAAGTGTTTTAAACAGAGGCCCATGTTTCTGTCATTTTTTTTTCCTTTCTGAGGGTTTCAATGTGGATGTGATGCCTTAATGTGGAAATTGTATATTGAGGGCAACAGATCAACAGGGAAAGAAGGAGCTGTGATTCATTGACAGAGACATAAACTTTTGCATTGCACTGTTATTTTGGATGTTTCTATACCACCACTGAATCTCTCTTCCAAAGCAGAAGTTAGTTGACCGAGTTAAATGTGTGATCCAAGTTATCTGTATTGACAACTTGTTATTGGAAAAATAAAAGGAAAATAATGGCTACCATAAGACTCCCTTGCCTCAAAAGTAAGTTGACCTGAGGCCTTTGCATTCATTGTGAACTTACTCATTCCACATATGTAGACCTTTTTTTGACTGCAAGTTCAGAGCAGGCTTTGTTTGCATTAGGGAACTTAGTAGTGGGCAGAGAGTAAAAGGGAAAAGAAGAGGATAGAGCAGAAAGTCGAATAATTAGAATTCCTCCTTCAAGTTTAGATATTCAAAAGCATTTTTTTATCATAAAGAGAAATGAATCTCTGTGTACAACTTAGCTTTTTTCATGTACTAAAATCATAGCACACTTTCTGTTCCACACTTTTGTATACCTGAATACATGTTTTATAGAAGCCATTAGTCCAGGGGATGTTCTTCTGAATGGAGCAGTTATACCAATTCTCTCTCTGGACTGAGGTTCTGCACATGCTAAGAATGACTTTGCTGATTCTATAAAAATAAATTGTGAATGATTATCACTCTATGTGTCTCTGTGTACTTTAGGATGATACCTATACTTGTTGTATTAATTGTTTTCAAGCATTCAGTATGTAAGGAATGAAAAGCAGAACCACAGTAGGCTTTATCATCCCATTGTTGCATGTTAATTGAATGTCCAATTTTATCATATTGTAGCCAAATAACAAGATGCTTGATATGTAGGGAGCACAGACATAGTCTAGGGAGGAATGGTAATGCGAATGATGAACAAGAGTAGAAAAAATATATATGAGTGCATAGTTTAAGGAATAATTTGGTAATCCAAAGAGGCTGTAGCTCAGGGGAGATATTAAATTAGTGATGTTTGCAGAGGAGGATGTCTCTGATTGGATTTACACAGTCCGTTTACTGTCTGACTCAGGCCACAAATGAGGCTAGGAGGTTTCATTCTCTTTTGTAATCAGAATGCCTCTGCAGGGGAATATCAACCTTTGCAGCAACCTAAATGTGCCTGGTGTCAATAAGCACCATCACAACAAGAAAGGATCATAAATGTGGTACCCACACCATCTACTGTTCTTTTCTGCTTCTCCACTTTTTGCTACATTTTCTCAGGTCAAAAACTCGAGATAGAAAGCTATAAAGTAGACCAAGAAAATTGAGCTGAGAGATGAATATCTGAGGTTTGAAGTTCCTCTGTACAGGTGCTAGAAGAAAATGTTAGAGCAATGATAGCTTGGAGAGAATAATTTTGAACTTTGGGAAATAATTAGGGTCCTTTGGCAGCGAACTGTCAACTCACGTTTGGCCTAACACCTGGCAAAGTACTCATAGCTTGCAATGAAGTATTTTTTGCAGCCATGATTCTTCTATGCCTTTTCAAATTTTTTCTGATGACTTTCACAATAAAAGCATGTCCATTGTGACATATGGTGAGTGTTTTCAAGTAAACATGCTACTAAGCTCTTTTTGAGGCAAAGATAGGAAGAAAAAAATAAACTTACAAACAGACACACAAAACAGACGTAGACCTGAATGATGAAAATACCATCTCTTTGTTTCAGTGTCAACATCACCTCACTCTGGCCAAGCTCAGGCTCTTAGGAGCAGGTGTTGATGAACTCGTGACTGTTGCTTGTGTCTGGCCATGTTTCCAGATTTGTGTTAAGATCCTGACTACCTTTAAGATGAAATAGAAAAAAAAATGCTGACTTTTATTCAAAACCTTATTTTACTGCCTGATCACCTGTTCTTCTGTTCAACAACATATGGTATAATACATCTTTAAGGGATTCATAGTCCTGAGTACTAAGAACCAAGTAGCCTGACCTTTCTTCCCTCAAGGAAAGTGCAGGGCCCAATTCTCTGGTCTGGATTGTGTGGACACCAAAGTGCTGGTGGGCCGATGAGAGTCCACATGTTTGCCACTGGATGTTTTAGCAATGTTAATTATATTTTTACTGTTTTCATAGCTTTTATATGTGTTAAGCATGGAGAGAGGTCTATATTTGATGTATAACACCATGACTTACATTTTATATCCATAAAACTATGGGTCTCCATCCTTAGTGCTTTTTGAAGATTCTGAAAAATGAAGTGGTTGGCACTTCCCATCCAAGGTTCATAACAAAGGCTGTATCAAAAGCAATTTGACCTCCCTAGGTCAAAATTATTTTGAATGCCTGAGGAAATACATACAATTTTTAAGCATTGTAAGCTACTTCAGTTGTTTAATAAATCAAGATACTTTAAAGTAGTATAAAGTAGCTTTTGTTTCTCAGTGAAAAGGGAAATATTTCATATAATATGATGTTATGTGATACTCAACATGTAAGTTTTTTCTTAGAGAGACTCATTAGAATGTTCAGAAAGTACAATGATGAAAATTAACTAGTAGTTTTCATTTGTGCCCACTTCTACCCTAACTCAAGCAGACATTGTCAGTGAAAAATGGCCTGTCAATTGGATTCCCATGCTACCTACTTTAATAACCTTGAGAAGGCTAAGAAACACAACCTTACTTAGGTTTCACTATATCCTTTCTTTGAAATAAAACATTTTTTATGATTTTATTTATAAACACCATTAAGGAACTTCTAAACCAAGAAACATATGGGACCAGTTTATTTATAACACTGAAGACAGTTTTAGAACAGACCAAAAACTTCTCTCATTTATTGTGGATCGTAAACATAATCAAGCCAAACATAAAATTATATATTTTTCCAAATAAATCAAATAAACCATATTTATCAATGTTATCCAGACTAAACAGTGTTCTGAAAAAAAAAAAACTGTAGGCAACTCTTATTGACTATTTTTAAAGTGCTAAGATTAGTACTTGGTAGGAATACGAAGATTTTTAGAGGAATATCTGATTATCTGATGGTTTTAATAGGGATGAACAAACTAAATAAAAAAATTTGAAATATGCACAGTATTAAGGCATTTACTTATTCTAGTAGAAGTTCAGGTGCTATATATATGTTTTATTGTTCTCTAGATAAGGTTTATTTTATCACTTTATGATATCAATTGATATATGATAAGCCTTTGAATTTTTGGAACATCATGATTATATGAAAGAGGATATAAGCTAGAGTTTCTGCCTGTATCATGAGCATGAGGATATGTATAAATAACAAAAACATTCCACTTACTGTAGGTACAAAGACTCACACTTGATATGGGTGCTCTCTGTGTGTGTCCATGTGGATGTGCACTTGAACACTCTTGGGGAATTCATAACAACACATGGTGCTTTGCAAGGGAATAGGAGCTTCACACCCCCCCAAAAACTGTTTGGGGGGTTGAATTATGTTCCCCAAACAAGATATTTTGAAGTCCTGAGCCACAGAACTTGTGAAAGTGGCCTTTTTTGGAAATAAGATCTTTGCAGTTATAATCAAATTAAAGTAAAGTCATTAGAATGGATCCTTATCTAATGTAACTAATGTCCTTATAAGAAGAAAATGCCATGTGAACACATATACACACAGGGGTAACACCATGTGATGGCCAAGGCAGAGCTCGCATGGGTACAGCTGCAAGCCAGGGAACACAAAGGATTGTCAGCCAAGATGCTAAACTGGGCTAGACCCTCCCCTATAGGTTTCAGAAGGAGCACATCCCTGCCAACATCTTGATTTCAGACCTTTAGTCTACAGAACTATAAGGCAATAAATTTCTGTTGTTTAAAGCCACTCAGTTGGTGGTACTTTCTCCCGACAGTCTTAGAACCTTGATACAACTATTCTTTCCTCCTACATGAATGTCATAATCAAAGCCATCACCTGATCCAGCTTTCACCTACCATCAGGTAGTCTTGTCATTTGTTGTATCACTCAGTACGCTCTAGTAATAAGCAGCTTCAAAATTTCAGTGGCTTAAAAAATAAGAATTTAACTCTGTCCTCTCCACATGTGGAATGCAGGTCAGTAGTGGGATTTCTGTGTGTCCCTATTTTAGAAGCACCCAGTTCATGGCTGTGCCATCTCAAAACAGGATTTATGATTTTAGATAGGAGAAGAGAGTATGGAAAATTATGCACTGGATTTTAAATGCTTCATGCCAGAGTGACATCAGAATTTACTCACATTTTGCTGCCCCCAAGTGAGGCATTTGGCCTTACCTAATGTCTAGGAGATAAGATACTAACCCCAGAAGCAGAGAGAACAAAGCACAATGGTGACCACCAGTCATGTCTCCCACATTTACTAATCGCTTAACTTCATTTCTTCACTTACAAATGGGGAACTTAATACATACTTTACTTTGTTGTTGTGAGATTTAAATAAAAGCTTATAGACTCACAATAAATATTAATTCCTTCCCATTTTACCTTATATCTTCAACTTTATAAAATTTACCCTGCTGTACTATCTCTAATTTGAATTTTTTCTTCTTTTCCTTTCCTTCTCTAGCTTTTCGGATTCATGTACTCTCATCCTCACATCCTCCTCTTTTCTCTTGACTCATCTTTCTCTTGCAAACTCTTGAATCCAGGCTCTTTCCAATGTCTTCTTTTTTTCCAGGGTACTTTTTCCTTGAATAATTTTCTCCACATCTATTATTGTATCTATTATTTTCTTTATGTGATGTCTCTGATTTTTAACTCTCCAGAATGACAGAACCAAATTTCCTACCACTCGCTGTTTACAGTTTCCTGAACCAGCTACATTTCTTCATACTTTCATGGGCTTTTTGTAGCAGCTTTTGCTAGAAGGCTTCAAAGCTTGCATCAAAAGTTACTTCCTTTCATAGGCATTATCTAATTTTTTTCAGTCTACTTATATATGATATTTAAGTAGTAAGTACTTAGTGTTTACCTGTCTTAGTATATACTCATGATAATGGAGGGCTGAACATTGAATTGGTCAGTTAAGGAAAGCAAGTTCTTGGTTATTAGTCTACATGGTAAAATATTTATATGTATATAAGTAATTCTTGGCTAAAAAATGAAACCTGAAACTGATCAAGCCTTTAACTACCAATTTATAGGAAATGTGGAAGAAAGAACATATTAAATAATATCACTGATATGCGACCAGTGAATTAAGACTATAGGAATCTCTACAGGAAAAAAAATGACATAACTTATTTACCAAAATTATTGTAAAAAGAGAGAGACAGAGAAAAAGAAGTAGAGAGAGAGAAAAAGACAGTGAAAGGTAGCTATAGATTTGAAAATACTTTAAAAAATCAATCTGTTAGAATTGTTGCATTCTGATTTGAACAAACTATTATAAATCAAGAAATAATAACAAAGTTTTTGATTACATTAAGGAAATTATTTTGATTTTTGCTATGATAATGATGCTGAGGCTATGTTTTAAAAGTATGTTTTAAATGTATTTTTAAAAATAAAATCTATTAATACAATTTCTGGCATTTACTTCAAAATAATGCAGAGTAAGACAAAGTAGATGGGGATAAAGGTCAATTATAATTTCATGAGTTGAAGCTTGGTGATGGAATGTGAGAATTCATTTATTATTTTTTCTATATGTTCAAAATGTTTATAATAAAAATGATTGGCTAAAACTGGTAACAACAACTAAGGTTCCACCAATTTTCATGATGTGAAAGGATGAGATGTCTCATTGGCAGTTTAGCTTCAAATGGATTGGATGATTCCAATGAGTTTTTGACATGGAAGTGAAGAGGAAAGACAGTGTGGAACTTGAATTCTTTTGGGATCCAAGAACCGAGTTTAGTGGAGATTGTGTTACAATTCAAATCAAGTTTAGGTTCCAATACAATATCAAGTCAAAAATGACTAACAATTTTACATAGATTTCTTTTGTCTCTGATTCATTTTATTGCCACTACAATTTGTTGACTTGTGACTGCATATAAGTACCTACTTTTATTGTCTATTAGTGGCATAACAGCCAGCCATCATTCAGAGTAATTATTTTTATTGCCATTCATTTAATTTTAACTCATCTCTTGCATGTTGTTACAAGTCATTTGCAAATTCTCACATCTATGCAATAACATAGCCACATGTGTGGTTGTCAACTTTAAAAATCAGTTTCTCACTTGTGCCCATAGTGAAAATAAATGCAAGTTTTATCATGACAGTGGAGCAGAACTGATGTGCCATATTAATTAATTCATTAAAGTACAAATGAACAAACGATAATCAAAGGTAGTTGCATAGTTTTCTTTCACCCTTGTTGTCTGGAAACACATGCTCCATCCAGATGGGAAACTAACGAAGACGGGATTTTTGGAGCACACAAGAGCACTTGGATTTCAACTCCCCTGAACGTGTTTTAAATGCCATATTCTAGAGGCTGCAACATTTTTTATTTGGTTCCTAAAGTGGAGAGATGTAGCCATTGAGGAAAAATGAAAGAAAGGAAAGGAGACAGAGAATGATGGAGGGAGGGAGGGAGGAAGGAAAGGGGAGAAAACCCTTTTAGGAAGAAGAACTACATAATTTTTATCAATATGGCATTCAATACTTCTTTAATATTTATTAAATTTACCACTTGTAAGGGAATATTTTATTTGTTTCCTTTATAAAGTGACATCACAGTAGTTAACTACTCTAGATTTGGTACAACTAACAAATCTAGTTAGTTATAAATCTAACTAGATTACACATTCTTCCATTTTAAATGTATGGAAGTATATGAAGTACAGGAAGTGTGGAAGTATGGAAGGCAAAGCGTAGAAGCATAGAAGACAAGGCCCATGCTAACTCAGATCTTTGGATTCAAGTAAAAAAAAAATGACAATCACAAAATACATCAATTAGCAGCACATGGCAAATCAATGAAACAGTGTGTTGCAGATCAATGGAACAGTATGATTATATTAAGATAAAGGCACTCATTGTGGGTTAGAGTATCCAGGGAGAAATCCCTGCAAGAGAAAAGGGATGGAGAGAGAAAAATGGGAATCACTTGATCTGGTAGAAGAAAATGGACTCTAGAATGAGACAATAGTGAACAGGAATGATCAGAACATGTTTTGGGAGATTACTAGTCGGGCTAGAGCACAGAAAGTAAAATTAAAGTGAAATTTGGCAAAATTGTTTAGGATTTCCAATAGGACTTTAAGCAACTTTTAAAACCAGGAATTAACACAAAGTTATTTTAAGAACTTCTAGAACTGTGTGTGTTCTTGTGGTTGGAATGCTGATAAAAAGTAGCTGCAATGTGAGACTTCTCTCCATGCTACTTTGTCTTTGTACCAGTTTCCAAAAAAGCCCCTATGTAAATAGAAAAAAAATACATGTAACTCTTCAAAATCAACATTTCAATTATGCACGTTGTCATGGTTTTCAAGCTTGTACATTAGCATAGATCCCACTTCTGGGATGTTGACTAAATTCGCTTGCATAATGTATTGTGTTCAATGATGCAGGGGCCATACATATGGCTTATTCTCCTGATGATGGCAGAAGACATTGTATTCTTAATTGCCAACACTGTATTTCTTTGGGTATTTCAAAAGGACATGCTTCTGGGAGTTTCTTCTTCAAGACTGCTTAAACAAGGAGGCCTAGTGTTCTAGTTTAATTAGGTTTCTATATCTGTTAGGGTATAGTTGAGTTGACCACATAGGCAATAACTGGGATTAATATTTTTTTTGATGGGAGGAGATCCTGTTTCCTAGCATTTAATGAATCCCATGCACAGCAAAGTGTTTCTCATCTTTATCTCAATGAAGCTCAGATAATTGTGTGACAGTTACCACTATTCTCTTCTTTTGACAACTGAGGACACTTAACATGGAAATGTTAATTCTCCAAAGGTAACGTAGCAAGCAAACTATGAAGCCAGGAATCAGAAATCAAATCCTCGTTGTTAGCCCTAGACCCAGTACTCGTAACATATAATAGAATATAGTATTTTATTTCATATATAGTACATATACTATAACTGTAATATCCTACTCTATATATAACACAATCATAATAACATAGCTATAGCACATGTATATACACATACATAATTAATAGTTATATTAAGTTATTAATAAATTTGTCAATATAATAAGTATATAAAATAGGTACATAGATAGAAAGACCTGCATGTGTATATGTTTACATGTATATAGAAACATATTTATATGTACACATATGTATAGCCATACATTATATATACATAATTTATCTGTTTATTCACTGTGGGCTTATTTTTATTTATATTATTTAAAGTTAAATTTTATTTATTTTTATTTATTTCTTACTACAAATGCATGTTTTTGTGTACAGCCCAAATGGCCTGCTGAGAACTATATCCAATTAAATTAAATGATGCTGTCCATGCAAATAACAGGCCCTGGAGAGCCTTACAGTAACCCCTAACATAGCAGTGAGCTGCACTGTGTCGTTTATTTGAAAATGTCTTAAGAGTAATACATTAAACTAAGTTCTCTAATTTAAGTTCATATGTTACTGCATTGCTCTACCAGAAAAATATGGAATTATTTGCCATTATTATTTTCAGATTATGTCTCAGCACTTGGGTGGTAACATTTATTTTTTGCAGGAATGAATGAAGTACTGTGGGGAAAATAATAGGAATCCTCCACTTAAATGCCTTTCTTTTTCATTCACCTGTGCAAATTCATCAACGTTACTCTCTATGTGACATTCTCCTTGGTCTTTCAACAAGAAATTATCTCTTTTTCCCAAAGGCATGCCATAACGTTTTTAAAAAGATCTCTCTACTTTCTACATTGTGTTGTATAGTTATTCTATTACATCTTTTATTTTCTTCGTTAGATTTTGTGCCAGTTTAAGAGGCACGAAAGATAGGATTCCTCTTCCTGTCTTTCACTGTGTGTTTATGAGTAGTGCACTATGATATTCACCAAGTATTTCTTTAAACGATAGTAGGATTGTAACACAGGAAAGGTCCCGGTGAAACAAAATCAATGAATTCACTTGGCTGGCATTTGTTTTTCAACTATTTTTCAAAGATAAACTAAAATTTCTTGTGGTGAGTTTGACAATTTGATTGAAATTCGTTGGCCCTTATTGATTTGACCACAGAATATGTTCCTATCCAGCATTACAAGAGTTTTATTTACTTTTGTTTATTTGATTATGAACTTTTAAAAAACATAGATGCCAGTTATTATTGGAAATCATTTCATTTCTAAGGTTTTGCCCTGGTGAAATGCTCTGCTCTGCACTATCTGAGTTTGTATATCATCTTTCCTGATCCTGAGTTCTAAGCAATAAGGAGGGTAGGGGATGAGTAGAGAGGTCAGCAGGCTGCAGAACAAATGTATACTTGAAAAAAAAGAGAAACTCCTAATTTTGTAGTGATAAAGATAGCCCCAAGTGTAATGTTGCTTTCAAAGCAATTTGAGGTTCCTTGGTAGGTATATAATAATTTATAAGAATCTAAGTTAGGAAGCCACTTCGGCACTAAGCTCACTAAAATATAGATGACTTGTTACCAAATGAAATAAGTGAGCACTCTATTAATGATTAAGAAAAGGATATTTATTACATGAATTTAAAATTTCCCTAATAGATGTGACACATTTTTAGTATCTGTTGAAGTATTGAAGTTGCTCCTGAGTAAACTTACCCTTTTAATGTCAATGAAATGCTTCTTTAAAAAGGCTGATAATTCATAATTTATATGAATTAAATTTACTTATTTGATCCATAAACTACACACTAAATTAGTTTTCTTCTGAAAGTGCCCCTGACAAATCAATCAACCAATTAAATGTTGAGAAGCTCTTTCATGTTTTCTGTGCAAGTGAAACAAAATAAGCAACATTCAAAGCTGGTTCCAGGCAGTGTAAAAATTATTGAGAAATGTTTCTAGATAAATAAGTTTAACTGATGGAATAACTGTAATATTTTGAAATGGATGTCTCAGGAAGAATGCTGGTGGTGTGTACTTTCTAGTACCAGAAAGGGTGGTGATGCTTTCCCCCCCTCTGCTGTGACGTATAAACAAACAAGACCAAGTCCAGGCCCCTGGAGTAACTGCTGGTTTAGGGAGTGTACTCACTGCAGCATGTGTGTCATAGTGACCATGCATCTTAAAAACTTGGAACTCTTCATGGGCAACCAACAATTCACTTCTATCATTACAGACAGACATTGAAGTTTAAGTTCATACATTGTTCTTAGTCTACAATATTTGCAACTCCTTACTGAGATATGGTTAATAATTAGAAAGGCATTTTCTTTTCATCTGACTCAAACACAGAGTTTTCTATTTGTACTGTGTATTATTAACAAAGAGCCCAGAAATAAGGACAAGCCCCTTGATTCAGGGTCAGGCACTTTATGCTTATCCCTATTTGATGTGGCGAGATAATCTGCCTGTGAAAAGAAGACGATGGAATTTTAAATTCTACCTGCATTGTAGGTGGGTAATTAGAGCTTGTCATAGGCTTATAATAATTACACAAACTATTTTGTGTACCTTATTTCATAACTCAAAGCATATGTTTGCTCTTCTGGAATCCAGAGTTTAAATTTTGTGTCCACCTGAAGTTTCAGGTGCCAAAGGAGGCTTGATTTATTAGGTAGAACAAGACATAGGAAGGAAAGAACATCAGATTGTTGGCTGTTGCCTAGGCGAGCGAGAAGCACCTGACATCCAGCATTAAGTGATGGGGTGGGGTGACTCCACAAGCACGGCAGGGAGGGCAGGCTTTCCCCAGCGGCAAGGCAGTTAGCAGCCTGAAGTCTGAGAGCAGGGCCCCAGTCAGCCATCAGCAGAGGCTCCTTGGAGATGAGTCTGGTAAAACTGGAGAAATGTGTTCAATCCTAGGTCCACATTATGGCTTTTGTGGGCTCCTTCCTTTGTAAGAAAATGTGAAAAATTATACTTTATGACTATACTAGTATAAAGATTAATGTAATCCAGCCTGGATTAAGTTCACCTTTTTTCTTTTCTTTTTTTTAAAATTATGTACCCCTAATTGAAAAGTCTTTAAGAAAACAATTAACCTAGTCTTGAACTCCTGAATATAAGTATAATTTGAAAAATCTCATTGGTAAAATTGTGATTTTTTTTCCTCCTCAAATTCTCAGACGGAAGATAAATAAGCAGTTCTCCCAAAGTAAATATCCTAGAAATGGAGTTGGATGCATTGTTTCTCAAATTTTATCATAGTCCTAAATCTGTGACAATGCAAAAATCAGAAATTGATTTTCAAGATTAATAATTTCAGAGAAAAACCAATAATATTAGACATTTTAACTATACTTTGATAACCAAATTTTTGACAACTTCCTGGTTTTTCATAAGCATTTAAAGATTATTGCAAAAACAAGAATAGCGCTTTCAATTTCCATTTCAATTGTAAAACCTAAGTACATATTCCACTGCATACTGTTTATACTTTATTTTACTTAGCAAACACATGGTATGTTTATATCATAACATCTTTGCCTAAGCCTTCTACAAATGTCAATCTTCATTTAATTTTTATTACCATTCATTGTAGGTTAAACTGTGTCTTCCAAAAGGACACTTTGAAGTCCTAACCCCCAGACTGTGAATGTGACCTTGTTTGGAAGTAAGGTCTTTGCAGATGTGATCCAGTTAAGATGAAGTCAAACTGGAAAAGTACAGGCCCTAAGTCCAACATGGCTGGTGTCCTTATTAAAATAAGTTATATGTTTTTTTTTAACCACAGTAAAATACAGCTCTCATATATGTTGTAACTAACAGTTAAAGAGATGGATCTATTACCTGCAGTCATGTGAGAAAAATCTAAATTAATACTTTACGAGGTCTGTCTGACAAAAGTTCAGCCATTGTTAATATGACAAGAATGGTTTGTGAAACATCAATGTAACATGCCAGCCAAGGAGAGTGGACAGGAAGGCGTGTGCGTGACAATGACAACTTCACTGTGCTGTTCAGTGGGGGCAGTAGATGTCATTGAGTGAGCATGTGTACTGTGTGGCTGTAACATTCAAAATGGCTGAGCAAGTCGAGCAATTAATCTGCATCAGATTTTGAATTAAGCTAGAACATTCCTCTGTAGAAACAGAGGATATTTCAGAAGCCTGTAACTATGGGCAACTAGTGATTGGCAGCTTCACCACAACATGTGTGCTCATGCATCAGGTCTTGTGTAGAATTTTTTGATGAAAAAGGAAATCACCCAGGTGACTCAGCCCCGCTACAGCCCAGATCTGGTGCCCTGTGACTTCTGGCTTTTCCCAAAACTAAAATCACCTTTGAGAGGGAAGAGATTTCAGACCGTCGATGAGATTCAGGAAAATATGATGGGGCAGCTAATGGTGATTGAGAGAACTGTGTGAGGTCCCAAGGTACCTACTTTGAAGGGGACTGAGGTGTCATTGTCCTGTGTACAATGTTTCTTGTATCTTATATGTTCTTCAGTAAATATCTCTATTTTTCATATTGCATAGCTAGATACTTTCTGGACAGATCTTGTATAGTTAAAAAAACAAAAATTAGAAACTTATAGAATGGCACATCTCAATGAAAGTCTTCATAGAAATTGAGGTATACAATCTTTCATAAAATTGAGACATTAAGAACAGTGGCCATCTTTCAAAGTGAGCAATTAACTACTGTGAACATAACTCAGTTTTGTAGAACCGTGCTTCATCAACCCAGCGTGCTGCAAGGGGCAACATTTTTCTGGATGGTGCATTCTCAGCCAAAATTTTGTACTGTGACGATAGGGACTTATAAGTATCTATCTGTAGCAATGTCTGAAGATGGACTTTAGCCAGATCTTAACAAGAAAACAACACTTTACAAAAAATGACAAAGTTCCCAATCTTAAGTGAAAAACATTTCACCATATATCCTGTATGTAAGCAGCAAAGCAGAGTTGTCAAAAGCATGGACTCACAAGCATTTGAATTCCAGTTCTGCTCCTCACCACTTGTGGGACCTTGGATGGGTCATCTATGTCTCAATGCCCCAGTTTCCTCTGTAAAAGGGAGATAATAACAATACCTGCCTCACAGGTGGTGTATCGGTTTCCTGGGGCTGCCACAACAAAGTTCCACATGTGGGGTTTAAAACAACAGAAGTATATCCTTTCACAATGTAGAGCCAAAAGTCTGAAATCAGAATTGGTTCCTTCTTGGGAGCTCAGGGGAGAATCTGTTCTTGCCTCTCTCCTAACTTGTGGTGGTTGCTCGTAAACATTGGCACTTACTAGCTTGCAGTTGCATCACTCTAGACTCTGCTTCCATTGTCATATGGGTGTCTTCCCTCTGTGTCTTGACCTGTGTGTTTGTATATATATTAAATTCAGAAAACGAGGGAAATAATAGTTACCCATAGAATGTGGTGAGGATTATAGAGCTAATTTACATTATATACATTTAAGTGGTTGACTTGTTTCTATCTATCATCTGTCATCTATCTGTACACACACACATGCACATGCACATACATACACATACACCAAATACACAGTGTGTGTATCTGTGTATTTGGGTCAATTTATGATGCAGACATTGGCCCGCAGTGTCTGCATCATTATGGATGAAATGAGACATTCACATGGACTACCGAGTCCAGTGGAGGGAAAGGGACAGCATGGCTTTTCTTTCAAGGGGAGCAAAAACCAAGGCCTCCACCATGACAGGCCTTTATTGGGTTTCTACACTCATTACATGATGGTCATCATTTACTATGCACAGGTTTGCTTTGAGTGGTTACTTTTTACAGAAAACAAAGGAGCCAATGCTGCTAATCACATCACAGAAGAGGAATATGTGCAAATGAAAAGGCAAAAGTGGTTGAATGGTTACACTCATCCTTGGAAGGTTTAGCATGGATTTTAGGAAGTTACTTTGCAGGAAATGTCCTCAATTCAGGGTGAGGGAGTTTTAGCAAAAATCAAGACTCATAGATGCCTAGGCACATTGCAGACCTGATTCCCCACAGGAGAACCTATCCATGGGCGTGGGTCCAGTGCATCTCCCAGTGGGAGCCGGGCCCACACCACACAGAGCGGCCTCCCACAATTGATCCTTCAGATATCAAGCAACGCATTCAAAATCAAACCATTTAGTGGGACAGTCCAGAGGGATGGTCTGTTCCCCTGATTCCAAAGTCTTCGACCACACTGCATTATGGTATACTCACAATCCCTAGTCCCTGGGTACTTTTTAAACCCTTTTCTCTGTGCAAGTATTTCTGCTCTTGGATCTTGACTTTTTCACAGAGGAAATTCAATGACAATTGCCTCAAAGAGCTTTCCCAGCGTCAAAGGACAGCAAGGACATAACACTGAGGGATGGAGTAGCATAGAGGGCATACTATGATGATAAAGTTTTTCTCTCATGCTCTTTCTCAGTAATTTCACTCAGGAAATAAGTTACATATCAACAAATTTCAGCAATTAAGTAAAGTGTACCACAGTACATCTCAACTCTCTCAAGAATTCAAAGATGCACAATACCTTTAACCTTTTAACCTTTTTAAAAAGGTTACTTTTTAAAGCCACACAGATATAGCACTGGGTTTTAGTCAGTAAATATTTATACAGTAAGTTTTGCACTTCTGCAAAGTAATCATCCCATCATTAAGTGTAAATGTCACAGGTGGCGCACGTAACCAGGTTCTTAGTGATCGGGACAAAGAATTGAGCCGAACACACGGAGTTTATGGTATAAAGAAAGAGGGAAGATTTATTAAGCGATAATACACTCCACAGAACTTGGGAGCGGGCCAACTCTGAGCAGAGAGTGACCACGTGGGCTGGGCGGATTTTCTTCTTATAGGGTGGAAGCTTCCCGGCTAGTCTTTGGTGGGCTTCTATTGCGCAGGTACAAAGAGTTACATTTCAAAGCTACTGCGCATGTGTGGTTTCCCAAGATTTTCTTGATTGGCTATTGGAGAAGGGAGTCCCACAATGTTATTTTATTATAATGCTATTATAATGAATCAGGGGTAGTGCGCAGGCGCATTCCATGATTCAAAGTTATCCCAGAAAA